>JAFMSR010000013.1:25755673-25782400 GCA_022818135.1 Saxidomus purpurata
CAATATGATTTCTCTTTCTACATTTGCATAAGATATATATACAAATATTTTAACATTCTGAACCAAAAGGCAAGTTTTAAAACTACGTGTAGTTTCTGAATTCATTTATTTCCAATCTATCTTTTTTCTTTTTTTCAACTAAAACTGAAAATATTGCAACTGCTATATTTTGCTGCTGTATGCAGACATTGACCCAAAATTCAAAGTAGAGTAAACAGTTGCAGGGGGTCGGACGTAAACGATGTATCTCGGGTCTTTAAGCGAGAAATTGATGTAATTCTGGTCAAAATGGCGGAAATTTAATGTGTTTTGTGGAATTCGGAGAAGAAAATTGGTAAGTAAATGTTTATTTTGAATTTGATCGAAATGTTATCATGCCCTTTGTATAGCCACATGTAATATATGAAATCGTCACACCCGTTTTGGATCGTGGACCTGAAAATAAAAAAGTTATTGAAGGGATAAATTGGTCGGTAGTGTTTATGTTTGTTTTTTTATGCCGTTTTCTCCCACGTTTGGACGGTTCAGAATGCTTTACTCGAGCTTATTTGAATGTATTTCGTATAAACATGATGCGATCCATTGTTATGTAATGTGTGCACGTTTCCAATACGAACTATCGCCGATTTTTTTAACTTTAAACCGATTTCGATGTATCTCGGGCCGTTTTAAGACGATTTGATGTATGACCGGGTTTCAAAAGCAATTTCACACTTATCTAAAACTAATAAACTCGATGATATTGTTATTAATGTAACTTTTTTCGGTGTTCATGCGAAATGAACGACTTAATAGACTGGCGCGACTCATTGATCTGCCGATCCAATTATGTCGTTCATTTCGCATGGACACCTAACAAAATCGTTTCTTAAGTACATTATGTGTCACAAGGACAAACAAATTATTTCAAGTGTCATTTTTTGACAGGGAGAGGATATATAATGAACACACTGTACTTTGAATATAGATAATATTACGCCTTCTCTTTACACGTACATATCATGCGAACTGTTCTGACAAAGCATTCTGTTTAAACGTGTTCTACCTTGCTTGTTTAGATATAACTTATAGAGACTAACATTGTGTTGGACTGTATACAGTTACGGTATCTGGATATCCGGTTATGATTTTCGTAATTGCTAACATCCCATTTTTTAAAATTTTCAGCAAAAATGCCAAGATTCAAGAAAAGACTACGTTTGGTAGCTGTAAAGGGCTTTGAAAAGCGACGTAAACGCAGCAGTTTATTCCCTGTTTCTCCGTCACCATTCAAGAAACGAATCAGAACATTTTGTTCTCCAACAAAACGAAATCCACATTTGTCGCCGTGTGCAAAATCTTTTACGCGAATCAGAACTATATCTAATCCTTCTCCTTGTATGAATTCTTTGGCAATAATCTTTAAATCACCACTTAAAGAAATACATGTATCACCAATGATATGTAGTCCGACACCAATCTCCAAAGTAAAGTCTTCTTTAAGCAAACGAAGATTACCGTTTGAAAATGAAACTATTGGAGAAGCAATCTCACCGTTGGTGAGAAATGATGTTGACGACACGTGCCAGCTTCTAAAAAAGCTTGTTCGAAATGGAAATTTTTCAACAGAAAGTATCTCGTACAAACTCTTTCGAGATTCACTTAAGTGGTATGATTGTGAAAATACATCTTCTATGCGTTATTCTGAGGAAGTGAAAGAGTTTTTTTGGACTGGTCAACGGCTTCTTGGGGGTCAGTTTCTACGTTTCATGCGAGGATTTGCCCACACTGGAATGGTTTCACAAGGTAAGACAGTTAAGGGTATGTACAATCCATCTGAATCGGCTATTAACTTGCCCGTACCTTCTGATCGCATTTTAAATGACTTTCATCCGTCAGGAATATCAATCACATCCGACTTAAAACCTGGTATCATTCAAGAAAATATCAAGATGTGTGCTGACGTAGTCGATGCCTCGTGTGTACTGATGTTTGACGGGAAGAAAATAGTGCCTAATACTACTGAAGTGTTTCTTTTAGGACAAGAAGAGGAACCAAAATTAGCGGACAAACAGGCATTCTTTGAAGAGAAAGCTGACTTACTGTCTGCTTTCATTTCATATTTAGAGAGTATATGCGTTTCTGATGAGATGCAAGTGCAAAACATAACTAGTGACGACAAAGAAACTCTCATTTCAAAATGCAAAATTGTTCTAAAAGAACTTTCACTTGTTATAAAATCACTTCGAGAAACCTTTGCAAAGAAAAAGACGTACATGCAAACTTTAGAAAAAAAATTCGAGGAAACCCATGACGGCCGATTCAAGTTTGCGGTGGATAAAATTCGAACATTTATGTATAGGATAAAAATCTGCCTGAAAGATATGTTGGAAGTAGTGGACAATGTATTGCTGTTTTGTTCAAAACTGAATGGCCTCGAACATTTATTTAGAAAAGATTCATGTGCCTTGGAAGAACAGGCGAATTACAGGGAACTAAAAACTCCATTGGAACTTAGATCATCATGTAATATATCATCTGACGAAGATATACCTAGCAATCTTGTAAAACAACGAACACCAGAGTGGTTTGAAATAAGGAGTACTGTGAAGGTAACAGGCAGCGTTTTGCACAAAGCTATTGGCCTTGATACACTATCAGCACAAAAAGAGTATTTTGATGTTGTGATTGGTGGAAAAGATCCATGTCCTGTAAGCACTTTTCAGAAAGATGCAATGTCACATGGTTCCGATAATGAGGTGAATGCCATTGCAACCCTTGTTAGTAAAGTTCTACCAGTTTACTACCCCGAACATATCTTTTTCGAGGAGGGTGCATATATAGTACAAGATGCAGATGCAAGAAATATCATAGTTGTATCCCCTGATGGAAGCGTTCGTGATGTTGAAAAGTGCCGAAATGTGTCGGTGGAAATAAAGTGTCCGTTTCCATTTTACGTAGGTTCAACCCCCGTTTATTACGATGTTAAACGGAGACATATACTACAAAGCTTAGCAGAAGCAGAAGTAATCAATTCAGATGAACATCTGTATGTCAGTTGGAGTAAAGAATCAATGACTGTTTTTAAAATGAAACCAAATAAAGATCTGATGAAGAAAGCATTGAAACAAGTGCAAGATGTGTACTATCAAGATATTCCAAGGAGGCCATCACAGGTTACTGAGGGTACAAAGGAAATCAAAGCTACCCTAACAACAGAAGTGTGCAAAGCTGATTTTATGTGTGAAGTGCCATCTGTCATCGCTGTCTCAAAAAACTCCGCAACAAGAATATCACAGTCGACCCCATATCATGAACCTGTAGAAGTGCTATCAAATAGAAATGGATCAGATGTGCTTGTTGTAGAGATTGTACAAAGTTTGATGAAAGGACAGAAGTTGATCATGGAAGCATTTGATTTTCAAAAGCCTATAGCATCTGAAGTATTAATACACTTACTAAGTGATATGGACAGAACATGGAAAGTGGAAATAGGGCATGGAATGCCTATATCATACCTTTACAAAGGATACAGTCTCACGATGGCAACGTGTAGACGGATTCTTGAGGAAATACTTCGCACCTGTTTCGAAGCAGGTATACACATTGCATGCATAGCATTTGATGGTCAGTTTGCCACTTTAAAGGATTATGATTCTGAAAACAACCCACTAACACTATTCACTTGTCAGCGACAACTTTGGACAGTAGTGAAGAAAATGAGCAAAAGAGAGCTCATCAATGCTGTCAGTGACACATATAAGGAAGTGAGATCAAACAAACAACACAGCACGATTTACAACAAAAGAGGTTTGCCGATTACACGTGCGGGAGGTATTGTTATCACAAATAGTAAGGAAAACTGCAAGCCTATTAAGAGTCATCCTGAATTAATAACGAAAACGGTCGCTAATGTTGAGAATGTTAGTGTAGAAATACCAGACACAAATGGATTAGACGAAGAAGTGGCTAGCATAGTAGAACATGCAATTGTGTCAGATTTGTCTTCAAAAGTACTTGAACCAGCAGGTGATGAAGTAAGTCAAACGCCACATACAGACACAGTTGTTGAAGAAGAGAACATTGCAGCTAAGACGCCTCATATCGCATCTGCTGAAGGACAAAACATCCTAGTTCTTGCAAATGAGGACTTTGAAAATATGCACTCCTTACTATGTTCCTCATTACGGTCGAAGAAGTGGTCTACAAAAAATGCCCATGACCTAAAGAATGCTTTTGAATCTGCTGAGTCTATGAATAAAATTCTTACAGGAAAAGACATAAACGAGATCGTGAAATACATTAACATCAAACTTACAAGGTACAATTCAACAATAAAACAAAGTCTGCGAAAAGGCGAAAAAATAAATCATTTGTTCCAAGTGCTTGGGAGCAACTCTACACTCGAGGTAGCAACTAAACGAAGGAAGTGTGGAAAAATAAAACCTCTGAAAACACTGTGCATAAATGAACTCAATAAACGCTCTTATCCGAAATATGCAATTGCCGTCGCCTTCGCTGAATCAATTTGGCCGTCAGAAGAATTAAAGTGGTATGATAGTCCACACGTTTGTATTTCAAAAGAAGTGACCATTGACGATGGTGAAAGTAATACTACCTCGTTCACGCCACTATACTCTCCTGAAATTAATGAAAACCGTGGTGAAATTCAAGTAAGAGTCATGGATGGAACCCATATCCGTACCAACATTAAATCCAAGATTATTAGGTCTGGAATTCAAAACATAACCGTGAGAGGATGGAAAGAGGTAGCTGTTTCTGGAAAAACAAATTTAGGTCCTTCAATGTTAGAAGTACAACAAGAAGGTAGGCTGATACATCAACAAAGTGATCCCCATGTTAGAACAATGTTCTGCAAAGAGGTAGAAAACGAATTACGTAACTTGGAGTTCCACAAGGAAGCACAGTTCAGTCGTCTTTTCAGAGAATGGCATGAGGCCGAGGACAAGCCAGGTCTTTCTGCGTCTGAAAGGGTGAAACGATGTTTACGCCTTAGGAAATGGCTCTTGGATGGGTACAGGTTTGATCAGTTTCCGCCTAAAACTCAGTATGTTAAAGGAATACCAAGGGTAACCTTTGAAGGTCTCATATGCAGCATTGATGCACACATCCTGTTGTATTCCATATGTAAAGGCAGCACTTACAACTGGAGAACAGTGTCAACTCTAGTCGCTGAAAATTTCATGGGTGAATTGGCAGAAAGATCTCAAAATAACAACGGGGTGCCTTCTGGACTTACATTGTCCGCCGATATGACTAAGATCTCCGAGCTACATGCCATGAGACTGAAACCAAGCAGGTATTGTGAGTGTTGCATGCATAATTTATAATAAATACTATAACAAAACTACAAATCTACAGGCCGTGGTGCAAATATTTCCTACTTCATCAAAATCCTTTATGTTGAAATCATTAACTGTTTATACATGTATTTACTCATTTTCTTTAGGGCATTCCAGATGAAAACGGCAAAAGCTCGAGCATATACAGTACCTGACATTTATTCGGTAAACGCTTTTGCTGAGGGCGCTGAAGGACCGACACCAGATCTGGACCATCAAGAAATTTCACCAATTCACTGCGGACAAAAAATATCCAAAGTTGCTTTGATGTACTATCTGTTTATAACTGTTTACTTATTTGTTGTTTATTTAGATAATCAAGAGTTAAATAATGGACGCGTTGCAATGCAGCCTTTAAAAAGAACTAGTGCCGCTTATCTAGTTATCCATGGTTCGTCGAGTCATGAATCCAGTGGGTACCCCGATGAAGTATAATGTTTACAGTCTATTTAAATAATGTTTACACTGGTTGGAATATGCAAAATGCAGCATTGTAAAAATGTAATAGACCGGGATGGTGGTCCCAAAATTATACAGAAAATCCAGCGGAGTATACGATAAAATATTACATCAAAACAATAAAGTATACATGTTTCTGAATGTGATTATCCTTAAAATTTCTCTTTACAGGAATCATGAGTTCGACAAGACAACACCAGGAAAATCCAAAATTGGAACAGTACATAAATTTGGACAAAAGCCACGTGGTGTTCAATGTGTAAGAAGTCACTACAAGGTTGATGAAAGTAAAATACTGCCATCCGTATCACTTGGACTATCAGGGAATGTGTTCGAGGAACTGTAAATAAGTGGAGTTGGTGAAAAAAGTTTATTATGAACAATTATTATAACCAATAAATCTACAATAAACATTGATTCCAAACATTCATTTTAATCACAAGTTTGTCTTTTTAAGAAATTGGCCCACCTTATTAGTATCAATGATATTACTTCAGCTGTTGTTTGATCAACAAAATAACAAAGTAAAATGACTATTAAAGCTTTTTGTCAAAGGATGTTTATGGTTTCATGGGACTCAACGCATGTTTTCAACAGTATTCGAGTTGTCTTAAGGGAACAGTTAATGTAGCCATCGGTCAAACTTCGGACTGGAATGAAATCATGTATAAACAGGTATATATATTCACACCGGGATAATGATATCAAAATTGAAAACGTAAGTGGAGCTTGTTATTTTAGGTGTCTCTCTTTCAAACGTCCTACAAGTAACAATGGATTAATTAAAAAAACGCAGCCTTTGTGACCTTGATATTTGACCACCAAAAACACTCATACAGGTCCAATCATTCTATGAAGTTTGAACACTCTGACCCAAAGGGTTCTTGGAGTATTGAGCAGACGGATTTGACCTTCACAACACTTGTGACCTTGACATTTGATTCAGTTACCGGCAGAACAATCGGACTACTTCACTCAAGATGTCAAAAACTCCTTTGAAATTCGAAGAATCGAGGTCAAAAGTTAACATTTCGTTATTTGGACTTTAAGGGCCCATGTGACATTGGCCCTTGAATGTAGATCATCTCCTTAATGACCTGTCTAATAATGAAAAGTTTGAAGATTGTAGGTCAACTGGATCTTCAGTTATTGACGGGAAGCGGGGGTGTGGTGTAATAATGTTGTAGCATGATCAATATAATATAGAACATCCAGTTTCAATTCAATATCGTAGTATTGAAGAATATATGAATGAGATAGGACTAGAAAAAGAACTTAACATAAACTTCTAGCTAAAACCGATGTGTCAGCATCATAAAAGTAGAAATACAAAAACACCCAGCTAAAACCGATGTGTCAGCATCATTAAAGTAGAAATACAAAAACGCCCAGCTACAACCGATGTGTCAGCATCATAAAAGTAGAAATACAAAAAAAAAAACAGCTAAAACCGATGTGTCAGCATCATTTAAGTAGAAATACAAAAATCACTAAACAAATGCAAATACAGTGTATAATAAATATAAACAACTGCTAAAGCTAAACAAAGAAAAAAAACAAAAACTTAGCGATTCATAAAAGTAGCAAACAGTAAACACTGGCTATAGGTCATTGCGTTTTTACCTTATGCGAAGTTTTATTGAATGCCAACCAGTATGTTTCAATTTATACAACGGACAAGAAAATCAAACAGACGGACCCGACAGACCACATGTTGACTCATGTATACCCCCTGAAAGTAACGGCAACACCACAACCATCTGAGTCAGTAGAGTTACAATGAACAGGATTTCATGTGGACGGATAGACATGTCTTCCAAACAAAGGTTTTCCCACAAACTGGACAAACAAACTTTGCCTCCCCGTGAACAGTCTGGTGCTGTTTGAGGTACCTCCTTGATGCAAAAGACTTTTCACAAATTGAACATTCCCATTTCTGTTCTTTTAGGCACGATTTTTTGTTGATGTGTTTCTTTAAACTACAGTCAGAATAGTACTGTTTAGGGCAGAGTGGACACTTATATGCTCTGTCCTTTGATTCACTGTGTCTGTTTATGTGTTCTTTCAGCCGTTTTGCACAGCTTAAAGTCTTATCACATATAGAACACTGAAATTTGAAAATGTTTTCATGTTTCATCTCTCTGTGTCTTTTTAAGTAGGATGCTGATTTGAAATCTTTGCCACAATCTGGACAAAGGTTTGCGCCTCGAGTATGTGACTTCATATGTGATGTCAGGTATTCTTTTGCATGGAATTTCTTATCACAGATTGTGCATGGGTATTGAATTTCTCCATGTGTCTTTTTATGACGAAGTAACGAGTGTTTCCATTTGTAAGTTTTCCCACATATGCTACAAAATAAGCATGGTGTAGTCAATGAATCGTTATCTTCGCTCTCCTCATTATCATGGCCTCTGACTGGAGGATGTATTGGTAACACCTGTAATTTAAATTTTATATAATGTTTATCAGTGTTATCTCAAATACTTTTGGCCAAAGGGTTGCCAGCTGTTAATTATTGCTCGATTTGTACCATGTACTCATTGACTAGAGCAGTTATTCTTCAGGCTGTGGGTTTGCTGTGTTTTGGACCATTGCACTTGTTTTACTTAGTAGTATTTTGAACATCTTCCAGTTTTTATTTCAATAGTGCTTTTACACTTTTACCAAACATGGGTAATAACACAAAATATATATAATAAATATCTAAAACAAGACAAATACCTCGCAAGGCAAGGAACTTGAACTTTCACTGTTGTGACGAAGGGTCTCAACCACAGTGCTCTCAACACCTTCAGCTATATGAACCTCAACGATCACCATATCACCTTGTTTGTTACAATCTTCATAGTTCTTAACTTCAATGTTCTTATCTTGTTCAGTATTCGTGGCAGCGATGATAACCTTCTCTCCTAAGTTTTTATCATCTTGATAGTTCTCGACCGTCATGGCGCCTTGGCTATAACGATCCTCACAATTCTCATACACCAAGGTGCTCCTATCACCATCATCAGCATCTCCAGTAATGAAAGACACATCCTGCAATGTTGCAAACAACCTAATAATTATTGGCCCAAGAATTGAGTGTTGACACAATTTGCACATGTAATGTTAATGACTCTGTGATTGAAATTCTGTTAATCTGAACTCTAAATTGCGACGTACATTTACATGTGGTGATTAAGAAAGTGATTGTACAAAATGAATATAATTTATAAACTAAAACACATTTTTATTCTGATATTATTACAAAACTCAATGCAATGTGCAAGTCTAATGTTGACTTGTGCAACCCAGATTCTGACTGCTTAGACGACACAATTACAAGATAGTGTGATCAATTATCAGCGAGTTAGTTTTGACATTAATATTGGTACCTAGTTTTTGAACCAATTTCATAGGTTTGATGCAGATAATAACAGTAGTTCACCTTTGGCAAATGCCTGTTCTATTGAGTTTTAAAAAGTATCACTTTATCCATCTTACCTGAACAGTGAATCCCTCTAGTGTTGAAGGGCTTTGAAGTTCTCTTGTTGATTCAAAACTATCCATCATGCAGGACCGGTATTACTCTAGAATAGAATAGACTAGAATAGAATGTTATGAGAGTAAAGGGTGCACCAAAGTTTTGTACCATGTAGGGTACATATAAACGGCTGACTCGTGCGAGTAGCTTTTATACCCAATCTCCATTTGGTAACTTTTGACGTTATCGTTCACTATGCAATACATGCCTTATTTCATGAGCGTTCCGTCGATTCTGATTAAAACGTAATAGTAAACTAGGAAATACCTTTACATCGTGCCAGCAAGCAACGGCAGGTATAAACCGACTACAATGACAAAAAAGTGTCCGAACAAATAAATTAAACAATAAATACTTTCAATATGACAAGCTTGTCATGAATATGATCAACATGTGAATTTAAAAAGTGTAGACAAATTCTTGAAAAAGGCAATATTGCCGAAAATTTGAATTAAAGAGTTGTTTTCAATAGAAAAATAAATTAAACATAATTAAGACTCTTTTATGTCGGCGGTGTTTTGTATAATAATATTTGGTTGATGCGTCTTGCGTCTATGTGATAGGATATTAACCCAAAGTGAATTTAAAAGGCAAAAGAACAAAAAGATCACAAATGACGTAAGTACACAATGCGAAATCCTTACAAATTTATGATAAAATTGACAGATTTGGTTTAATGCTGTATTCAACAGTACCAAACATGTGTCATGGGTTTCTTACCATTACACGAGACGCAAACTGTCCGCTTTAAACAGCTAGAGCATCTCGATATAATATTTGTCAATCGTATTTTTATTCAGTATATTGAGCTGTCTGGTTCAATTCCAAATGTATATTTCGCAAGAGTCCAATGATAGACTCATAACAAGTACACTTATTCTGCCATCTACAATAAACCTCTAGATTTCAGCTGCCTCAATGCCTGTAACTAAGGGATTTCTGTTTTAAAAAAGCACGAATAGATACAAAGATTAGCTCCATTTAGATCTATTAATTTTGTTTCATTCAGCCTTACATGCTGACAGCAAATGATTGTTGATTTAGTTTTATACCATTCGATTTTGTGTTATTTAATTCCATGCTCGATGAAACACTAGTGTTGGCAGCAGGCGCGCTGGTACGCTATTTTACACGATGCTATCCGTTGGTTTACCGTTTACAGTTGCTTTTGAAACCCGGTCATACATCAAATCGTCTTAAAACGGCCCGAGATACATCGAAATCGGTTTAAAGTTAAAAAAATCGGCGATAGTTCGTATTGGAAACGTGCACACATTACATAACAATGGATCGCATCATGTTTATACGAAATACATTCAAATAAGCTCGAGTAAAGCATTCTGAACCGTCCAAACGTGGGAGAAAACGGCATAAAAAAACAAACATAAACACTACCGACCAATTTATCCCTTCAATAACTTTTTTATTTTCAGGTCCACGATCCAAAACGGGTGTGACGATTTTATATATTACATGTGGCTATACAAAGGGCATGATAACATTTCGATCAAATTCAAAATAAACATTTACTTACCAATTTTCTTCTCCGAATTCCACAAAACACATTAAATTTCCGCCATTTTGACCAGAATTACATCAATTTCTCGCTTAAAGACCCGAGATACATCGTTTACGTCCGACCCCCTGAGTTGTAACGGTAGCGATATACTGCTTATAACGATAGTGCAGTCCCGAATCGGGCTTTCTGTATTTTATTTACTTTCACTCCGAATGTTACGATATCGCATGTAGCGATATTTCGGATGTTACGATGCGGTATCTAGACCCCGAACGTTTTGTTTTTCCTTTTAATGAGATAATTATGGTCTGCGAGACGGTGTGAAAGCGTGACAATGTCTGACGCTCAAACGATTACGGGTAATCGAGCAAATTATCGTAATAACAATTCATTGCATTAAAAGTAATTCACACACATTGAGAGTTAAATGTCTTTTGCTGAACGTTAACATATTTTAGTAAATATTTATACTTATAGTCAATTGTACATGTATTTTCGTGCAGTATATAAAATCATGGAGTCTCCAAGTCGCAAGAAAAAACTTTTAGATATATAAGTGCAAAATGATATGTGAAGTTGATGAAGCACTTCGAAAAAATCAAGGTTTTGTCGCTGATTTGGTAAATTTACTTAGCACATTATTAGAAATCGGGATGTTTCATAAAAGCATATGCAACTACGCCATTCAGTCCGGCTAGAAAAAAGGATGAGACATGCAAGTAACAGTCATGCGGAAGAAGAACTTTTTGAGCGGTTTAAAGGTGTGAGATCAAAGAAGATACCGATCAACGGACCAACCCTTTATCGGTATTTATCATAGGCTTTAAGTAGCTGGGTATTATAGGTGTTCGATATTTCTTGTTTCAACTCCATTTGTTTTACTGATTGCTTAATGACCGTTTTCAAGCCTGCGTATGTGAGAAAATTTATGTTTAGACCTGTTCTTGTTTCCAGTTCCTCTCGTTCAGTAAAATTCCCCTTTTCATATTTATAATTTAACATACTCCTTCCATCAGCATACCACAGTTACATAACTTGTTAATGTCTAATAAATTACTTATTGTTTTTATATAGTAATAACTTTTTTAACCAAGTCATTTTTAAACTTTTGACATACGCAAAAACGTCGATCATATTAAACCCCCTTCTGTGTAATCTTTGACAAGCACTGAATGTTTTATTTTGGGTGGCCCTAGCCATACAAATTCTGAAAACAATGTTTTTATTTCCTTAAAGGTTTGAGCTCCCGGATTCGGTAAAGATATGAAAAGATGTGTCAACAATGGTGAAATAAGAGATTTGACCACTTATATCCTATATCCTACCGATTGATGTTAGTTCTCCTTTTTTCAATGCAAAATGATCTTCTTACGTTTCTCAATTTTTTCTTTAAAATTCATATCAACCATTTTTTCTTGATCTACATGAAACCATAAACCCAGGAGCTTAAAAGATGTAATCCCCCAGTTTAGCTTCCATTTTGTTTTGATTGATAGTGTGCTGTATTTCACAGAACCTATCCAAACAACTTTTATTTTTAATCCTGATTAGCTTGCAAAATCATCTAAATCATTTAAAGTGCAATTAAAAGATTTTACAGATCCATCTAAAAGAAGAGAAGTATCATCTGCAAATTGGCTTATTTTATATTTTACCCCATTTATAACTATTCCCTAAATATCTTTGTTGTTTCTAATTTAAATAGCTAAAATCTCTGCACAGAGAATAAAAATATAAGGGCTTATCGGGTCCCCTTGACGACAACCTCGTTCTACTGTGAAGAAGCCAGATAAAAAGCCGTTTAACTGAACTGAAGATTTTATATCTATATAAACTAGAACTGTCACAAGAGTGACAAATTATACCCCCACAATACAGCTTTGTCACAGAAGTATGGCAACCATAAGAAAGGAATGGCCACAAGGACATAGAGTTGAGTTATTATACAATAACTTGTGTAAATGTATTGTTTTAATAGCATACAAAATGTGTAAGGTTAGAAATTATCAATTATTGTTCAATTTAATAGGTTTATTTCAAACATGTTTAAAGACAACAAGAAGACGCGGCAATGCCACCAAATCAGGTTTCAACAGCACCTGCAGAAATTGTAGAATTAAAAAAAAAACAGTCATCTTGACTCCCCCCTATTTTAGTAACAGTGCCCTTGACCTTGACCCTTGTGACCTTGACCCCAATTTTTTTTTGCTACAATTTAAAAACTTAAAAAAAAATACATTTTTAGTAACAGTGACCTTGACCTTGACCCTAGTGACCTTGACCCCCAAATTTATTTTTTTTGCTTAAAACAATCTAAAAACTAAAACTAAATAAAAATCTATTTTTAGTAACAGTGACCTTGACTTGACCCCAAATTTTTTTTGCTTAAAATACACTGAAAACTAAAAATAAATAAAGATCTATTTTTAGTAACACTGACCTTGACCTTGACCTTAGTGACCTTGACCCCGAAAAAATTTTGTTTTGCTTAAAACAATCTAAAATCTAAAAATAAATAAAAATCTATTTTTAGTAACAGTGACCTTGACCCTAGTGACCTTGACCCTAGTGAATCAAAGCTTCCTCTCCACGCAAGCTACCTACACACCAAGTTTCATTACAATTGGTCACTCCTAACTCAAGTTATTGAGCGGAAACCATTTTTCTATTTTTAGTAACAGTGCCCTTGACCTTGAACCTAGTGAATCAAAATGCAATCCCAAGCTTCCTCTCTACACAAGCTACCTACACACTGAGTTTGATTGCAATTAGTCACTCCTAACTTGAGTTATTGAGCGGAAACCATTTTTCTATTTTTAGTAACAGTGACCTTGACCTTGACCCTAGAGACCCCAAATGCAATCCCAAGCGGCGTCTCCACGCAAGCTACCTACAGACCAAGTTTCATTGTAATTGGTCACTCCTAACTTAAGTTATTGAGCGGAAACCATTTTTCTATTTTTAGTAACAGTGACCTTGACCTTGATCCTAGTGACCCAAATGCAATCCCAAGCGGCTTCTCCACGCAAGCTACCTACATACCAAGTTTCATTGAAATCGGTCAAGCCTTTCATGAGTTATCATCCGGAAACCATGAAAACCAACAGACCGACCGACCGACCGACCGACCGACAAACAAACAAACAAACCGACAAGCTCACTCCTATATACCACCACCCCCAAACTTCGTTTTGTGGGGGTATAAAAAGTGAAATCCATTTTCTAAACATTAGGCCGAAGTTAAACAATTCGAAAGACTTTTTAATGAAGTCAACGGAAAATGTATCAAACGCTTTCTCGAACCAAAATTTTTCAAAGAATTGCATTACATGCAGAACTCTGATTGCTATGGGAACAAATAAACAAGAGGGCGAAGATGGCCCTATATCGCTCACCTTGGTACAAGTCCACTTGCCTGGTGGAAGATCACTAGATAATGTTATGTACCAAAAGGGTTTTCCTATAGATGTCTTTGTAAAACAAGTGACCCCCACCCGGGCCAGGTCAATTTTGACCCCAGGGGCATAATGTGAACAAACTTTGAAGAGGTCTACTGGACAATGCTAATATCTAAGCTCTAAGTGACCACCCCGCAGGGTCAATTTTGATCCGGGGGTCATCATTTGAATAATCTTGGTAGAGGTCCACTAGCCAATGCTACATGCCAAATATCTCAGCTCTAGGCCTTGTGATTTAAGAGAAGACGATTTTGAAAGTTTTTCCTATATAAACCTTTGTAAAACTAATTGACCCCTCGTGTGCGGTCAATTTTTATTTGGGGGTCATAATTTGTACAATCTTGGTAGAGGTCCAAGATTGTACAAATTTTGACCCCCAAATCAAAATTGACTGCACTGGGGGTCACTTAATTTTACATAGGCTTATATGGGAAAAACTTTACAAATCTTCTTCTCTGAAAGCACAAGGCCTAGACCTTAGATATTTGGCATGTAGCATTGACTAGTGGACCTCTATCAAGATTGTTCAAATTATGACCCCGGGTCAAAAATGACCCCGCGGGGGTGGTCACTTAGTTTTGCATAGGTTTATATAGGAAAAACTTAAAATATCTTCTTCTCTGAAAGCACAAGGATTACAGTATGTAGCATTGACTAGTAGACCTCTTCAAAGTTTGTTCAACTTATGCCCCTGGGGTCAAAATTGACCTTGCCCGGAGGGAGGGGGGTCTTGTTTCTTTACAAAGACATCTATAGGAAAACCTTTTTGGTATATAACATTATCTTGTGATCTTCCCACAGGGAAGTTGATTTGTACCAAGGTGAGCGATATAGGACCATCTTGGCCCTCTTGTTTATTTGTTCCCATAAAGTTAAATTTTAGCAATAAAAAGATCAGATAAGATTATCTAAAATAACACGAGAAAGTGCTTTTAAAATGTAAGCCTAAGTTGACCAACCTACATATACAAATGAGCAGTTCCTTTCTAGGAAAAATGTTTTACAAAAATGCCACCATGTGAAGCCAGTTTTTATCTCAGCTCCATAATGAATCAACCTATTGTAAAGAACCACTCTAGGATCATCTACACCAAAAATTATTAACTTCCATTAAGCGGTTTTAGAGGAAATGTCATTTGCAGTAAAATGTTAACAGACACATAAATTAAGGACGACAGACGACGGACGGCATGCGATCCTAAAAGCGTACCCTGAGCATATGCTAAATCGTTTACCAGTAGACTATGACACTTATTCTCACGCATGGATAAATTCAGCAATTTTTACAAGTTTGGTGAAACGGATTGACAAAAAAATGTCGCGTGATAAAAGGTCTATCCTGCTTTTCATTGACAATTGTCACGCCCATCCGTCTATTGAAGGACTTAAAAGTGTTAAGTTAATGTTTTCCCCACCGAAAACAGCTTCAAAGATCCAGCCCTGTGATAAGGAAATCATCTATCTTTATTAGAGTCTCATCAATGTATATTACAGGGCAAATTCACAAACAGATTAACATTAAAGTGATATACATTGCCATTCAATAATGAACTATGAGACTAATCATTAAGACAAAGCACATTAATTTACATATAACTACAAGATAAAACCAAGGAGGAGCTAAAAACAAGAGGGTCAAGATGGCCCTATATCGCTCACCTGCGACTTATGACAATATGTGACCAAACTTCAATTCTTAACTAAATTTAATGAACACAAACATTCTGTTTGAGCTAGACAATTCAAACCTTTTGACTAATTTACACGATGATTGGGTTGTAAATGTCACCTGTTTGGCATAAACAACGTTTTGTAACCGGATGACCTAGTTTTTGACTTTACATGACCCATGTTCGAAGTCGACCTAGATTTTATCAAGGCAATCATACTGATCAAGTTTCATAAAGGTCCAATGAAAAAAGCAACCTCTATTTCATACCCAAGGTTTTTCTATCATTTAACGCTGTGACCTAGTTTTTGACCCAAGATGATCCATATTCAAATTTGACCTAAATTTTATTAAGGCAATCATACTGACCAAGTTTCAATAAAGTCCAAACATGCAACCTCTATAGCATACACAAGGTTTTTCTGTGACTTGACCCTGTGACTTTGTTTTTGACCCTAGATGACCTATGTTCGAACTCGACCTAGATTTTATCAAGGCAATCATACTAAATTAAGTTTCAAGAACAAGTAATGAAAAATACAACCTCTATTGCATACACAAGGTATCAAATCTACAGATAAACTTTACAGGAATTTAAAATGGAACCTGTTCTAAATTATGTTATCTGCATACAGTTGAAGAACTTTATTTTATTACCAAAATCTGAGAGCGAGCAAATTCTTACATAGATTTATACTTCTATTGGGGAGTGTAGCCTTCATTTTTGGCCTGGGGACTGAAAGTTCCCTAGGCCTAAGTAAGCATACCACATTTCAAACACTGCTGACAATTTAACTGTGCTATGTGCGAATAACAACTGTAAACATGCGCTATGCGAAAGTAGTGCAAGACAGACCAGATCAATCTTCTGTTTGAATGTCGCATATGATAAGAACATATTACAAATAAAAAGAGTACATACAACTTCAAACGATTGCAGGAAGGTATATAGCTTACGGGCTGCATTACACATTTTTTTCTGTTTTAGAAATTAATGCGCTGTTAGCTGATTACGGAAGATAATCATATGCATATCACGGAAAAGTACGGATATTTACGGAAATTTACGGAAACGTACGGAGCTCGATATAAGAGTTTGTAGTTTGATTTTCAAATTTTCGATGGTTTTTCATTGACAACCTTCTTATTTACGAACGATTACATATATATTTACCTAAAAATACATTTAAAAAAGAAAAGATACAATTTACGTACATTCCCGAGAAGGAACTCACGTGATCAAAATCACTCGCCATTTATCGAAGACGCTGCATGCCAAGGCCCAGTGAACGGTTTCACCGATTACAACTACAAGGTAACCCAGAATCATTTTTGATTTTCTTTGTTATACAATTTGTACAGTACTGTATTTATATTTCATTGCTGGTATTGCTTTGTTTATTTCTGTTTCAAGGTCTTGTCCTTGGTACACAATAATTTTCGATCCACATCATCAGATCATATCGCTTGAAGTTGTACACTGAATTATTTTTATTGGTTTAAACAATTTATAATGTTGACTATGTGATTATTTTTTATTTAACGTACGTTTTATAATAAAATAAACTTCCCTGCCACCCATATATATGTGAATCATTCATTCTGTGTCATATATTGAATTTCGTCCTCTGCACACTTAGACCCGCGCTTTAGGTAAGGTTCAGCGCAAAACACGTAGGTCAAAAGTTGTTTTTCGGGGAGTAAACCTATAGCTCCCAGGCCGTCAGCGCTACCAGCGCTTTGATTGTATATATGTATTAGTACATGTTTGTCAACGGTAACTGTGAGCGATCAGATTTAAGACACTGTAATTCTCATATTTTCTTAATGATGTAAAGCTATCGAACAAAGCGCAACAGATGGACGATCTCATTCGTTTTATATCAGTCAAGTTAAAAATGAAAACGTTTTAAGTTTGGTATTTTTATGCCGCCTAATTTTCACTGCCATTAGACCGAATCTTCTAAGCTTTTAACTGTACACTTTTGTTTAACTAGATTAGCATGTGTTACAAAGAACAGAAATAAATCTTGCAAATTGGGTGCTGTACTTTAAGGCATCATAAATGATAAATGGTTTCCTGCAATCAATAGCCACATTTTAATTCTCAATTAAACTGTTTTTATACACTATCTGTCAGCAAACTGCTTCCTAGGAGTTCTGCTGGAGGAATATATTTGAGAAACTATTGGAGAAACCTGGTCAAAAAACAAAATGTGATTTTTAAGATATATGACAGTTCCACTGCAGTTTTACTTTTTAACATAAAGCACAATTTAATATTTCAATATCCAAGACGGACAGTAACGATTATAATTTGCGCACAGAACATGATTGCACTTTCCTTTGAGAATATCATTTGTCTGTAAAGTCATGACATTTGCATATTGCCTTTTCTGAGATAATACCTGCTTATAAACAGATTACGTTGTTCGTCGTACTTTCGAAAGCAATTTTTATTCATTTCATAACATTTTGTTTAAAAAAATATATACTACTTCACTTACATGTTACATTTTCTAACCACGTATTAAATATAGCGGGTTTGCGGCCCGCAATGACTTTTAAAGCTGCTCGCTCTCAGATTTTGGTAAAAAAATAAAGTTCTTAAAACTGTATGTAAATGACGTATTTTAGAACATTTACTCATATAAAAAGGCTTCAGTATAAATTCGTGTCACGTATATCTCTAAATTAAAAAAAAATACGCTACTAAATTCAAAAGCGTTGCAAACGCTTTTGAAATTTATTATAATCATATAGTGTAGCGGTGCCGTGTAACCGACATATTCAATCAATTTCCGCAAATTCTTACCTAGATTTTTGCTTATAATTTGATTCTAGCCTTAAGTTTTATATTTATGTATAATTATGTCAATTTTTAAAGAAAAATATCTTTTTCAACGGTAACGTGAGAGCGAGCAGCTTTAAGGCCACCAAGTAAATTCAAATGAACCTTATCTTCTCGCGTGGAACATTTTTAAGGAAGTGCCTATCCATAAAATCCAGGAATATCACTGAGTTAGACCATCCACTATCGGTCCTTTCACCGGCAGCTTTAGTTGTTGTGCTTTCTAGGAAACAATCAAACACGTAGTATGGAGGTAGTCGGTTACCAGTTATATTTCCACAAGCAGCGATAGTTACTGTCGCGCCCATGTAAGACGTCGCTTCGGAGTGAAGCCCTTTTCACAAACAAGACTTGATGGGTTATGCCGCATTATTAAAGAGGCACTCCCTACATCTAGCAGACAATATTCTCGAAACATTTATTATGTGTTCAATGAACGTAAAATGATAAATAAATACAATTACAAAGAAGAACCTATGGCGAAAAATGCCTCATTTTACCAGAATTAATAAATATAGAGGCTTCTATAATAAATCGCGTCCACCGATTAAATGTACAACAACAACTCTACTTACACTATTGAATGGTCTACGGTACTGCAGTATATTTAAACCGCTGATTTTATCGATAATAGCTGGGAATGCATAGCTGAAACGTGTAGGTTAAGTTATAATACTTCCAAAGATTCTATTATTTATGTTTTGGGGGTTATTTAGTTGTACGTCAGTTATAGGGTATATCCCTTTAAACCTGTCTAGCCTTCATTCTCAATTCTGTCAGGACAGTTTGAAATGTCATACTCATCTATTTCACTACTAAAGTTGTTGTTGTACTTGTCAAGGACTTCCTGTGGTGCTGTTGAGCCGTTGCTGAATGCAATGAAGGCAACCTTGTATTAAACCGCTTTAACTAATCTTTAGACAACAAAGAATCATTTTCTGTCCTCTTGCCTAGACTAGGAGCAAAGTCATTAGCCAGTCTCAAAAGTCAACCTGAAGAATAGTCATACCCTATTTCTGTCATATAGCTCATATGACTAATCAATGATTTTTTTAAAACTTTTGATTCAAAAGTTGCTAGTCCAGGTTTAAAGGGGCACTCCCTACATCTAGCAGATTTTATTCTCGAAACATTGATCATGTGTTCAATGAACGTAAACTGATAAATAAATACAATTTCAACGCCATTTTTGCCTCTTTAAAGGGACATACCCTATAACTGATGCCAAACTAAATAACCTCCAAACATAAATAATAGAACCTTCGGGAGTATTTTAACTTATCCTGAAAGTTTCAGCTATGCATTTCCAGTCACTATCGATAAAATCAGCGATTTAAAATATACTGCAGTACCGTAAACTATTTAATAATCTATGTAGAGTTGTTGTTGTGGATGCGATTTATTACAGAAAGACTCTGTTTAATGATTGTGGTAAAATGAGGCATTTTTCGCAATAGTTTCTTCTTTGAAATTGTAATTTACGTTGAACTTCATTAAACACATAATCTATGTTTCGAGAATATAATCTGCTAGATGTAGGAAGTGCCTCTTTAAAGAAACACTGATCAATAACAGGGATTGTTACAGGGTGTGTTTAGGCTTTATTTACCTACTTTTTTAAACTTTCGATTGTGTTTTCCTCTGGGTAATAAAATATAGGATTTACTGAAAGGGGCAACCCATACATCTAGCTGATTATATTTTCGAAACGTAGACTATGTGTTCAATGAACGTAAAATGATAAATAAATACAAATTCGATGAAGAACCTATGGTAAAAAGGCCTTTTTAATCACATAGTCTATGTTTCTTGGATATAATCAGCTAGATGTAGGTAGTGCCCCTCTAATGTAACTTTTTCATTTTCTGAAGGTAAGAGCAGATTTTAACAAATCACAATTTTGAATGATGTGTTAGAAAAATATCAAATTCTTAATTGTAAGTATTTTAGTATACAGCTAAAAATATTTGTGGTATTTACATAGGATTCGCAAATTATGTCCAGACGTCATTCACGCGATGCATTTGGATCATTTTCGGAATGAGCGGCCGGTATTAGACTTCCACCGGTAACACCCGCCCGGACTATTATATAGGGTATAAGTGGTTAAAATGTTAAGGCAAAAATTGGACAGTAAGGACGTAGATTGTGACAAAAATTAATGTGAAAGGTCGTTGTTGCGTTAAGTCTGGTTCTGTCATTTTACTGCGATAAGGAAATGATGCAGTAAAAGTAAAATAAAACAGACGTCCTAGGACAGAGCCGTCGGGAATCCCGGATTAAACAGGGACTTGTTCAGACGTGTAACCGTTAACCGCTTTTGATGAGATACTTTTTAAAATGGACCTGATCCAAACCACGGTTTGTCTGGGGTCACCGTGTTCTTTGAGTTTGAATAGTAATTTAAGGGAGTTGACTTTGTCAAAGAAAAGGGTTTTTAAATGTCTGAAAGTTTGGTCGCGTCCTTACAGCGTTCTTTTACCTAAATATGCCATGCTAATATTGTAAATAAGAATTCACTTAATGATTTGAATGAACTTGAAAATGCACAAAATTGAATATACTTTACACCAAAATTAAAAATCGGTCAATCAACTAAAAATGCTGCTCTCCGAATTTTTTTATTGGACCACGCCGGTCAAATTTTTCATTAATTTTTTTTTATCATGTCTACATTGAAATTTGAGGATGAAAGTTTAAAATTGTATGTTTTATTATTTTCTTTTATTCATCATATACAGATTTGTATTATTTTTACATAAGAAGTATTCTGTAAGAAACTATCACATAAAGTACTGTTGTTTTTTTAAAAATTAAAAAATATAAATTGCCTACCTACCTACATGTACCAAACTTAAAAAAGTAGGGTAGGGCGACAGCAAACAAAGACTTATTTTTAAATATGGCCTGATATTTTACGTAAATTAATGAAACCCACGCAAGAAGAAAGAATACCGAAGAAAAACGATTAAAAAATATTAGTTTGTCTATAGCAGATTTACTGCTCTAAGTCATTAGACTACATTGGCACAACATTTCTTCATTAAGCTTGTTTCAATATTTCGGTATTCAACTTGACAGTTTGTAAATAAACAGTGCAACATATCATTTTTACATTTCTTTTACAGTGGGACGCATAGCCGTAACAATATATTTATTTCATTTTTAACTCAAACGCATACTGAATTAAGTTATTTATCATATTTTCTATTTGCAGATGAAACATCCACACTCCGGGTATTCCACAGACACTTGGGAGTATGGAGTCCCAACCTGATTGGCAGGCATAATTTTATCACTCAAGTACATTGTACATCTACGGCCGTACAGTAATCAAAAATAAAGTTATCAAAGCAAGTTGTAAAATTTCAAATTTTTTACTAAACAGCCTTATAATATACTAACAAGATATAAATCTTTTCATTGTGAGAAACACGACTATGCCGCAGTTATCAACTTGTATTTTAGTCTTTTCGCAATAATATCACATGTTACTGGTGTCTATCGATGCAGAACATATTTATCTTCAAAATCATATGCATGACAACACCTCATCTTATCTGCTGTCAGTAAATTTCCTCCTGAAAGTCTACCGAAGGCAGTAAAATTGTCAGAAGCACACTCGCTTTCGAAACGTGGTTCGCCTGGTTACCCGTGTTTGGGGCCTGTTGAACCCATACCGCAATGCTCGTAGGAACCAAACCCGCTAAAATAACTGTGTATGAAGATTTATTTCCCTTGATCTCTTGCACATTTGTGTAAACCAGTCTACTGGCTTGATTTCTGGCACATTTGTGTAAACCAGTCTACTGGTAACTCGATTAAACCTTTTGTTCTCGTAAACAGAAGTACTTTTACGCCTGAAACACTTTTCTTTGCAGGATAAAAAGTAGCATTTTAGAAAATTGTCTACAAATATACATAATAACCTAGTAGATAGAATCTACTTAATATTTCGCTTTCCAAATTTTAAAATATATTATACTGGTATCCATTTTTCTGCTTCACAATGCAAAAATAAAGGGAGATAATAGAAATACATGAATGTAGAAAAAGATTCAGTGCAACATTAATAATTATTTTAAAATATTTTTTTTTTTCTGTAAATAATGTATACTTTATGAGAAAACATAATATAGCAGAACACTTTTTATAGTTTATATTTACTTTGAAACGACATACCCTACAACTAGCCGTAAGCATATCTACAAAGAAACAAAAATTGCGCTCGATTATTGACTTGAGCAGATCAGTACTTCCTGAATTATGGCCCCTGATTTAACAAAAAATGCAAGATTAACTATGTTTACACTCTAGGACCTTCATTTCTTCACTAATTCTAAACATATTTACAGAGAATGTGTATGACCATAAGATCTCGGATGAGTTCAATTAAGGGCTTGATCGGATTAGTTCTTCCAGAGTTTTGGCTCTTGATTTAACAAAAAATACACTATGTTAACACTCTAGCACCTTCATTTTTCTTTAGTCCTTATCATATTTACAGAGAATATGTATGACCATAAGATCTCGGATGAGTGCAATGATGTGCTTAATCAGATTAGTTCTTCTAGAGTTATGGCCCTTGATTGAACAAAAATTGCAATAAATGTGTTTACACTAGAGTACCTTAATTTTTTCTTTAATCCTAATTATATTTACTGAGAATGTGTATGATCATAAGATATGTTCAATTATGGGCTTGATCGGATTTAATTTTTTTGAGTTATGGCCCTTGATTTAGCAAAAAATGCAATATTTAACCGTGTTTACACTCTTAGACTAGCTCCATAATTTCCTCACTTATTCTTATCAGTGTTGATAAAACTTGGCAGGGATGATCCTTGCCTGAAGCCCTTTCATAGTTGTTTAAATAATTCCATTCCATGCAGAACTCTAGATGCCACGCTAACGGAAAGGAAAAATCTGAATTTTAAGAACAGGAGGCCTAGAGCTTAGATATTTGGCATGTGGTAATAGAGTGGATCTCTACCAAGATTGTTCATATTATGACCCCGATTTAAAATTGACCCCGCACAAGGGGTCACTTGTTTTTACATAGGCTTATATAGGAAAAACTTTCTTTGAAACCCACCCTCGGCCAAGGTCAAAATTGAATTTTTCTGCTATTTTTGATATTCGGTTATAGCCAGTGGTGGCCAGATGAGCGATACAGGGCAATCTGGACCATCCTGACCCTCTTGTCATTGTTATACACAATATTTCAATGGCTGTTTGCATATTACTTTACTTTGTAAGCTCTACTGGTAAATTGGTACTCTCCTTTGAAACGCGAATCATGATTTCAAAAAGGTTATTTAATACGTATTTTACTCTTAGATATATGATTAATATGAAGTAGTCAGGAACACATTATCGTTTAAAATGCACGTCTATGTGTGCACATTTTTGCTCCATGAGAGGTACACATCTTAAAGCTGCTCGCTCTCAGATTTTGGTAAAAAAATAAAGTTCTTCAAACTGTATGTAAATAACATATTTTAGAACATATGTTGATATAAAAAGGCTCCCGTATAAATTCATGTCACGTATATCTCTAAATTTTGAAAAATACGCTACCAATTTCAACGCTTTTTGAAATTTCAATATAAACATATAGTGTAGCCGTGCCGTGTAACCAACCTTTTCAATCGATTTCTGCAAATTCCTACCTAGATGTTTGCTTATTTTTTTGTTCAAGCCTTTAGTTTTATATTTATGAATAAGTCTTAGAATTGTTTTGAAGAATATTTTTTTCAACGGTAACAGAGAGCGAGCAGCTTTAAACTATAACGATTGTACTATCTGACCAAAATGCGGACACCAGTTAATCATATAGTAAAATCAAATAAGGCATCCGTTTTCTCAAAACGAGTCGCTCAAGATGTTACAAAATGTATTATAATGTGGAAGTTATAATTTTGATAATGAAACATATAGTCGATATATTTTACATTAAAGGGTCATTCCCTACAGACTCTAGCCGATTATATTCTCGAAACATAGATTATGTGTTCAATGAACGTAAAATGATAAATAAATACAATTTCAAAGAAGATCCTATTGCAAAAATGCCTCATTATTCCACAATTAATCAATATAGAGATTTTCTGTAATAAATCGCATCCACCCACTAACTGTACAACAACAACTCTACATAGATTATTGAATAGTTTACGGTACTGCAGTATATTTTAAACCGCTGATTTTATAGATAATAATTGGGAATGCATAGGTCGCATGTGGTAAAACAAGTTAAACTTCGCAGATAATGTTTGCATGAGAGTATATTGGAACAACTTGTATTTTGAGTGATTGTATTTTACATATATTACAAAGAAAATACAAAACGTGTTGATAGATATTCCTTTAAAAATTTAGATGTGCTGCATATGAAACTAGTGAATAATCATATAATTTGCATACCAGTTCACATTATCCGTACTGCTGAGATAAATAAGTGACTTTCAGGTTCCGTGCATTAAAATCATCATTTTAACCTTCAAATAATTTTGAAATCGCTAGAGGAGTTCGGGTTTGACTAACTTAGCTTCGCACAGTTTTACTTCCATGATATTCACAAAACAAACATTACATTATCAAAAAAGCTGGACAGATTTTCCGTTTTTTGCAAAAAACACTCGTTTACGCGGACATTTGTGAGACGTATTAAGTGACAAGCACATTAACTTTGAAGCAGGAGGTATTCAATGCCAGTTAACACATTCACAAAAATATTTCATTAAATATTGTCTTTGAATAGTCCAGCTACATGTTGGATACATGTACGAGCAATTATAGATTTTCATGTAGTTGTTTTAGTGTCGCCCTTTCGGAGAAAAGGCGATATATAGGGACCGCTTTGTCCGTCCGTCGGTCCGTCACATAAACTTAACGTTGGCTATAACTTTCTTCATCAAACTTTGCAATTGTATTGCTTGATTGGTTTAAACAGTCTTTTATTGATAAATCATATATATGACAGCCCCACTATTACAAAACAGCAAAAAGGATTAAGTAGATAGTTCTATGCTTTTTTATAAACTGTCTCCTTATTTTTTAAAATTTTTTCATCAAACATGATTACTAATTGGAAACGTACACTATCAGCTTATTCATTTTGACTTATTAATAAGACATATTTGTTTAGCATTACCGTTGATTTATTATGCAGCATGTTTATATGAAGAAATGGTGAACATGTAACATGTGCACTAAGTACAAAATAGTGTGTGGTATCCAGAAACAGTGACAACATGTCCATATAATCTTTCTAAGTCTTCATGCAAACTTTGTTGATAGTATACGGGTATAATAATGAAAAACTGTTATGGTAAGGCCTGCTCCCGAGACAGTTTGAAACGAGTCAAAACAACACTAGTTACATTAAAATGCATGAAAATGCGTTTTTATGTTTATGCAACCACGTTAGTATTAGAAATTATTTTTGTTCAATCGCAGCGCAATATTGACCGGACAATAACTAGGATAAAAACGAATAATCAATACTAAGTCAGTAAATAATTTCAATGTTGATTTTGATACATTTACTGCAATAATTGCCCCGCGCTTTACGAGTGTATATTCGTAAATGCATCAAAAACTAACAATAACGTATACTAAATTAACATATATCTTTAAATAAGTTCTATCAAATTCTTTGAAAGCCATTGAAAAACTATTGTTTGAATATGTATCAGTATCAAATAAGGTAACAAAAGAAAATCAAAATATAAACATTGAACAGATACATTTTGTATTTTGAATCGATTCTGCTTACTTTTAATCAGTGCTTACAATTATTTCTCATGCTTTGATGTCTTCTTTTTGTAGCGTCTGCTTTCGATGTGAAATATAACTGTCCACTTACACATAGAATTTACTATAAAAATCATCTTAGGAA
>JAFMSR010000013.1:25782900-25857259 GCA_022818135.1 Saxidomus purpurata
TTACCACAAGAGCTTTTACTGATTTATATCCTTAAAGAATTAGCATTTCCAAAGTGGTGAAAACATATGAAAACCTTTATTATAGAGAAAATCTATGAAATATATATTTGCATTTCCTGCTCAAAATTAAACATATTCGCTTTCTGTTATGTATACTTTGATTTTTATCAATAGAATACATATACATGTATCTGTAAAACTCTTTTTTTAATCTTCAAAAATCATTTAGTGTGTTTGTAGCATCATTTGTGACTATAATACACAATTACGAAGGGTAATGTATAACAGTTTTACTCCAACTGAATATGGAGAAAATCTGCGAAAATCTGGTTTGGCAATCCAAGTTAACAATTGAAAATTCGGCCTTCCGTTATGTTAATTTAAATTTATATGACAATAAGAGATAAAAATGTATGTGACAAATTTCTTACATCTTTTTATAGCATCTAAAGGGTTTTCAGCATCATTTTTCTTTGAGTGTCTTGGCGACGACGACGTGAGAACTCGCGGATGAAAACTGCATGTAAAACTATCTATTTAGTTCTAATTGGTTCGTTATTGTTTCAACAACAAGAAGGCACGTCAATGTCAGCAGATGTCGAAGTTAAAACCTAAAGACAAAACTGCATACATGTCATTTGAAGCAATTATAGACGGACGATGTACGACGGACGCCGGATTAAAGACCATACTAAAAACTTTATTTGAGTAAATGAACTTGGGTAAGCTACATGTATCTAGTAAGTAAAGTTTGAAGCTGTTTTGGGAATTTATACGACTGTTCAGATAATGCCGTCATCAATATTTTTACAGGATGTTTTGATATTGTTTTTTTTTTTTTTTGTAAAATGATAACTTCTCTATAAATATATATTTTTAAATGACTATGGCGCATGTTATTTGGAGAGAACATGACACACACAATATCTATCCATACCTAAATAATGTTTGCCAGAGACAAGTTGTTGCAGTGATCAACATCCCTAAGAATGTTAACAATTTTTAGAAGGTCACAGTATCATTCTAAATCGCCGAAATAAAATCGACCATCTACGTTTCACTAATGATGCAAGGGAGGTAATTATGCTATATAATACATAGTGTGTGTTACTTGGTTCTCTCTCGCTTTTGAGCTGAGGACATTTTATATTCTTTTTATAATGTACTTTAACTATAAGTTAGTATTGTATCTATAAAAGAAAGCTTAGCAGAATTTTCTTTCAAAGCGTACTAGAAGGCGGACCCAAAGTTAAGAGCTAATAAAAAAACTGATTTTTCTAATACTAGTAGTACATTGTATGTACTAATGTATTTCAATGACAAATGTCTTATGCTGATATCTTATTCAATAACCGGAATGGTTATTGCATACCGAACACTTCAGTTCGGGAAATGTAACTGAACCGACTTGAACGTGCCAAAATGTCAAATTTTGCAATTCCTTGCAAAATGCATCAACATTTTATATAGACTCTCTATATTATCTTTTATTTAAGAAAAATAATTTTTCGCATTCAAATGACTGTATTTAATTCAACGATAAAATACAGGGAACAATTTATTATTTCGATTCTAACACGTCATTTTCTTTGAAAACTATCCCGAACTTTATTAAAGCTTAGTAGTACATCAGTGTAACCTTAAAGCGCGAGATACGATTGGACGCGCTTGTTTACATACGTCACGTCATTACGTCATTTCAGGCACGTCGTCCTTGGAAAAACGTGCTGTATTTTATCGTAAAATAAAATACAGGCTTTTCCCTATATGTTTATATAGGAAAAGCAGCCGTTTGTGTTAGAATCCTCCATAATGATGAAGACACAAATAAGTACATATACATGTAGTAGCAATGATGAGACAAAATCAAAATTAAACACTTTCTAAACAAGAAAACAAATACACATACATAATGATACAGTATAAGGTTAATCAATATCGGGTTTAAATATTGTTTGTTTCTAACAAAAGTTACGTAATATTAATTTTGTAACTCTTTTCAATTTAAAGCACATTACAGTGACGTGAAATTTCAACCTTGTCTCAAAAACAAAAAATGGTATGTTGAACACTGTGTGCCGGTGCACTAACCAGATTTGTATAATGAGCAAATACATCAACTATGTATTTTGCACAGCCGTGGCCATAAGTGTACAGCATTTCCCGATAGTATAGTTTCATACACAGACGTTTTACACTAGCTAAAAAAATACAGTATATAAAATAAGCGTTCCTGCTACAGTCGTTTTCCCGTCGTTATTCACACTGTATCGGCAAAACGTAATGGCTCCAATTTAACGATGCTGCTCCAACTAGTAGCGTAACGACAAGGCTCCAATAAAACATGGCCGATTTCGTAAACAAAACACACACGAGTATAACAGATTCGTGTATTGTTATGCCCCCGAAGGGAGGCATATTAAAATCGCACCGTCCGTCTGTCCGTCCGTCTGTGCGTCCCCACTTACAATTCGTGTCCGGACTGTAACTCTGTCATGCATTGAAGGATTTTAAAATAACTTGGCACACATGTCTAGCACATCAAGACGACGTGTCGCGTGCAAGACCCACATCCCTACCTCAAAGGTCAAGGTCACACTTGGAGTATGAAGGTTATGAAATCCTCTATATATGCACATATTCGTGTCCGGACTGTAACTTTGTCGTGCATTGAAGGATTTTAAAATAACTTGGCACAAATGTCTAGCACATCAAGACGACGTGTCGCGTACAAGACCCACGTCCCTAGCTCAAAGGTCAAGGTCATACTTAGAGTTTGAAGGTAATGGATTCCTCTATATATGCATATATGCACACATTCGTGTCCGGACTGTAACTTTGTCATGCATTGAAGGATTTTAAAATAATTTGGCACAAATGTCTAGCACATCAACACGACCTGTCGCGTACAAGACCCACGTCCCTAGCTCAAAGGTCAAGGTCAAACTTAGAGTTTGAAGGTAACGGATTCCTCTATATATGCATATATGCACACATTCGTGTCCGGACTGTAACTTTGTCATGCATTGAAGGATTTTAAAATAATTTGGCACAAATGTCTAGCACATCAACACGACGTGTCGCGTGCAAGACCCACGTCCCTAGCTCAAAGGTCAAGGTCACACTTAGAGTTTGAAGGTAATGGATTCCTCTATATATGCATATATGCACACATTCGTGTCCGGACTGTAACTTTGTCATGCATTGAAGGATTTTAAAATAATCTGGCACAAATGTCTAGCACATCAAGATGACATGTCACGTGCAAGACCCACATCCCTACCACAAAGGTCAAGGTCACACTTAGAGTTTATAGGTAATGGAATCCTGTATATATGCATACATTTGTGTCCGGACTATAACTTAGTCATGCATTGAAGGATTTTAAAATAACTTGGCACAAATGTCTAGCACATCAAGCGAATGTGTCGCGTGCAAGACTCAATTCCCTACCTCAAAGGTCAAGGTCACACTTAGTGTTTAAAGTAATGGAAAACTGTATGCATGGTTACTCTGTCATGCATGGAAGGATTTTAAAATTACATAGCACATTTATTGAGCACATGGAGAGGACACACACTGTGAGGCACCTCTTTCGGGGGCTTTCGTCACTTGTGAGGGACAGCTCTTGTTTATAGCTATTCGCAAATTCTGATGAAATGAATACTCTTACGGAATGCCCACACCTGTCCTGCATGACCGTAGCTTGTCGGCTTTTTCAGACATCCGTGCGTGTGAAAGTAATGCAAGTTGAATACAGAGGATTCAACGGTTAACTGCGAAAACGCACCAAAATACATGGATTTTGCACAAAATTAGCGAAGTTAAAGGTCCCATTGATTCGAAATTTCACCTGCTAATATTTTGTAAGCCATTTGTTAATTAAGTGCACTAAACCCAGTTGAGCGGAAATTTCCGACAAGAAACGTGTTTATTGGGACATAAATCACCAATACAAATTGGCCGGTATTTCACCGAAACGCAAATATTACGATCCTCGGCGACTTCCGTAAAATATCGGAAAAGTTTCCGTGTGACGTCACTTGCAGTACTCGAGAAAGATTCGTTACATTGGTAATAGTAAACGAGCACACTAAACTCCGTGTAAAAACACGATTAACTTACTATTTATATTATTTTGGTAAATGGGAGGCGCTTGATGTGTTCTGGGTGGATGCAGCAACAAGTAGAGTGAGAGAATAAGCCTACACCAGTAACCTTGGGACTCTAATATAAAAAGTCAGTGACTAAGACAATAGGGACGAACCGCAGTCGCATGAAGTCTGAGCCCTGGAAAGTCATTCTTATAAAACACCCCGGCCCGACTATCAAGCATATATAATACGAATTATATATGTTTTATGGTCGGCCCGGGGTGTTTAATATATATCTTTTCGGGTCCGAACTTCATGTGACTGTATGACGAACGTTTCAAAATTCTAGAGTAGCAACTGCGTGAAACGGTCCAAGCGTTGAGTCCGCTCAGTCGCTCATGCACGACAAGAAAAGACAGAAAATGTATTTTAAATTCGGCCTTTGTAAAATGATCTCGATCTATTCAATTTGATTATTTTCTTTAGGAATAAGTTTAAGACTTTGTTTGTTACAAACTTTTCCAATCTTGATTTTCCCAAGTCACGGACCTATATACACAAGTGCAACTTTACTTGTATAACTTAAATCATGCCCAATTACATCATATACGAGGATGTTAGGTTGAAACTTTTGTTACAAAATGTATTTTATTACAGAATATTATGATATTATTTTAAGACACATGATTTTAAGATCTAGTCTTTATGAAAAAGCTGGCATTTATATTCAAGATCATTTTTTTTAAATGTAGAACAAAGGCCCTATATAGAATATAACAGTTAATCTACTAGTTGTTTAACTTACATGGTGCGGAACACTCCAGTAATCAATAAAAGTTTCAAATCCTTAACAATACCTCGTTTTAACAACGTTGCCATGGTAAATAATTAGCGTAGATCTAACCATTGAAGGAATTACAGTTAATCTAGCCCAAGGGCATAAGTCACAACAAAGGATGCGATATGATTTGTTGTTAATTGGCGCCCCCCTGCCAGCAATCTAACTGGTCACACATAATTGCATATTGCACACTGGTCAATTGCAATTGATAATTACACAACAATATAAAACAACAAAAACAACAACAATATAGCTTATTAACATGCAAAGTGCCCAATTAAAATTATGAAACCGTATTTATGTTTTCAAGTTTCAATCTTGAAAAACATAAATATATACAACTTGGTAAAAAGCAATTCAGCAAAAGAAAGTTTCCAGCAACCCTATAAATGTTCAGAAAGTATATCTTTTTGGTTGCCGATGACACATTTTATGTACTCGAATGAAATATGTTTCTTAAAGTGAAATTTGACACGTATTTAGGTAGATATCGTGATTTTAAAACTTTATAATGAGTTTTCAAATAAATTTGCGTCAGAATTGTTTTTTAACCAACAAAATCGTGTAAACTATTTTGATTTACATTCGTAATTCAAATGTCAATCTAATTCTTTAAACTACCCACAAGAAAACGTGTCATGAAAAATCAAGCACATCATTTTAGATATTGTAATTAGATCGAGCATTTGTGTTCTCATTTTCATCATCAATGGAAATAATATCGTCCATATTTGTATAGTTTGTAAGTCACGTGCATGCGTACATTTAGATCGCTTCGATACATTTACATGGTACTTTTCTTACACATTTAAGAATGAAACATAGATTTCCATTTTGGTAGAAACAAACAGAAACAGAAGTTGGTGTCATTTGCATATAAAAAAACTCGACAAAACTGCTGTATTTTTATACTTTAATCAAATATTTTTATAACATTACATGGACTTCGTTCTATACGTTACGGGCTCAAAATATCCTCATCTCTACTCTCTGAAGATGCCTAATAAGATGAAATTAACGTTTTCGCTGTTGTTAGAGTACCTGTTATCGGGGACGATTGTACTGCCTATGACGTCACTCCAGGCTAGCGTTCCGAAACTGCCGCTCGTAGGTTTCCGGAAATATTATCGTCACTTTCCGTACAGGTGTGTTTTTTGATAACTTTATCGGCTTACGGACAGGTAACCACTCGGTATTTTTCGTTAAAAATTATCAAATTTGCATTTGCTGAGGAATAATATTCAAATGTTAAAAAGAAAATTGTTCAATCAATGGGACCTTTAAGGTGTTTAGGATAAAACAAATGCACTGGCATGTTACTTTTAGTCAAATCTCGCAAGATTATACTCGTAGTTTACCGATCTGGTATGTCTATAGGCAAAAATCTACCTTTTTTAACAATACAACGATTCAGACTCCAATTTAGGATACAACGAAACAGTTCCAATTCGTTTTTCACCAACCATTTTAATAGACACTTTAGAACAATTGCAATTATTAAACAGTTCCGATTCGTTTTTTCTCAAAGTGTTTGCTCGCCATTGATAGCAAATGATGACAAAATAAAAGCAGAAATTTATATATAACGAATGTAAACGGAAAATAAAAGAATCTGAGAGGGTGTCTAGCGCTTTTGTCTTATAGTAGAAGTTAACCGAAAATCATGGACTATAACTGTACTGTATTGACACCTTTTCTTTATATATTATCAATTGTTTAAAGTTAAAAAAGGACAGTGAACGATGTTGATGATGGAAAATCCCGACAAAGTGCATTAAAACATTGGCGCTAGTTCAGAAATCGGTGTTTTATTTTAGCTCGATTGTGAAGAAAGCTTATCGAGTCACTCTCGAGTCCGCTTCCTGGAAAAAATAGTGCTGGTGTCATATGAGAAAGTACAGCCGTGACCCCAGTGGGGCTCGAATCTGCAACATCCGGGATAAGCGACCGACACCTTAACGTCTACACCACCGCTTTCTCTGATTTATGTTTGTGTAAGGATAAATGCTAAAAATAATGTCTGCGCTTTACCTCTAAACTCTTTTGTTGGAAATTCATCAAAACTGGCAGAAATCTTGGGTATTTATGTTTACTTTATGCATACTGGAATGTAAGGTAAGTAGCTCAAAGTCAAGGCCACAGGTGTTTGTATAACCTCCAAAGCCTAATGTTATGGCCACTTTAGCTGGGTAATATAACACGCGGTTTAGAGCCTCGTTACTGCCAAAATGTCTTGTATTTCTTGTATTTCAAATATAGAGTGTAAAATCGATACCAACAATGTTCCTGTTTATTTTAGGTTTAAAGCTGTACTTTAAGTTGTTTCAATTAAATTTCGAAATCCATGGGAAAAAGCATCAGAAAGCATGACGCACGTTACATCATTTAAACGACGACAGAGTTATTCGTTATGCTTGGTACACTTGTTTATGTCAATCCGGGTTGAAGATTTTGATATTTTTACTCCGTTGAAACAGTGAAACATCACCTTCTACATGTGACGTTTATGTCAATATAAAAATCCAAAGTGAAAACTATTTGTAAATAATTTCAAGATATGTCACTTTCTGAGTTCGTGAAAATGAGTACCCCCTTATATGTGAAATGTCCACTTTATAATGAACTCCGTAGAAAATACATAAGAAAATACTTTTATGCGAGACCGTGTATGTTAAATGTTTTAGAACTTCTACAAAACAAATCATCTCTGATACAAGTATCAGTGTTTATAGAAGAAGCTTTGTTCTTACGAATGTTATTTTGAACCCCCGTTCAAACTGGTAAGAATAATAATGTTCATCCGAGTTTAGAGGTAAAGCGCACGGATGTCTGAAAGTCATAATTACTAGTTTCATATTGTTTGTATGACCTGTTAATATTTACGTGTTAATATCATATGTAATAATATCATATGAACAAGACGATGCACACTATGTATAAGTCTGAAATAAAAAAACATGTTCTGCTCTCTTCATGAATCCTGACTGTCATTTTAGCAAAGTATTTGGAATATTTTCATGCTCTATGTTTATTTTACAATGAGGAGGGACAAAATGGCATAAACACGTGAGATTTTTCGATAAGAGATTCTTTTATAACTGCAATTGTTCTAAAATGTCTTTGAAAATTGTTGGTGAAAAAACGAATTGGAACTGTTTCGTTGTATCTTAAATTGGAGTCTGAATCGTTGTATTGCTGAAAATGTAGATTTTTGCCTATAGACATACCAGATCGGTAAACTACGAGTATAATCTTACGAGATTTGACCAAAAGTAACATGCCAGTGCATTTGTTTTATCCTAAACACCTTAACTTCGCCAATTTTGTGCAAAATCCATGTATTTTGGTGTGTTTTCGCACCGTTTACCGTTGAATCCTCCGCATTCAACTTGCATTACTTTCACACGCACGGATGTCTGAAAAAGCCGACAAGCTACGGTCATGCAGGACAGGTGTGGGCATTCCGTAAGAGTATTCATTTCATCAGAATTTGCGAATAACTATAAAAAAATACACGAATCTGTTATACTCGTGTGTGTTTTGTTTACGAAATCGGCCATGTTTTATTGGAGCCTTGTCGTTACGCTAGTTGGAGCAGCATCGTTAAATTGGAGCCGTTGCGTTTTGCCGATACAGTGTGTTATTGTAATGAAACTCGTTAGTATATGTTTTCTTAATCATTGAATCTATGTTTTTACATAAAAACGTAAAGTAAAAATATATAGTAAGTTAAAGAGTGATAACATGGTCTCGCTGCACAACATGATGCTATCAAGTTTGGTCAATGAACATTCACAAATTTCCATATTTTCATCATGTATAATACATGTACATATTAATGAAATAAACAAATTGTATATGAGATGAAATAACCCGCCTGCCATGTCTGTCGTTTCATTTTCATGTTCAAATTTTGTTAATTTGAATTTTTTTCCGAGACTGTATAGCATGACTTCATTGAATTAGATTATCAGCAAGAGATATATTGAATCATTCACAAAGAAATGACCCCTGCCCCTGAATCACCGCAGGAATACTACACAAGTTAATAATTAGTATATATATTTTCTCCCATATAAACAACATCTCGGCGGATTGTAGCTACTTCAGACCGTTTTGGATTTTTTGCAACGGGCTGTAAATATTACAAATACTCATATCACACGGTAATATAATAATGTGTTTCATTTTCTTATTTTGGTATCCAGACACCTTCGTGTGACCGAGTCTACGGGTTCAAATTCTGGTTATGAAGATTGGTTTTGCGGCACAACCTGTCAACAAATATAATTGAGTAACACGGATATTTCATACTGACCTTGAATTGGGTACAAGCTACGCTTTTCTGACCTCTCGGTATAAACTGAGGTGTAACCTCACGACTTTGTGTATCACGGAAGACATAGACTAAGTACTGATTGATTACTCACTATTGACAAATTCTTCGTTTATTTAGAATTTTCATAAATGTTTTACATAAATTATATATTATCTTTTGAAAAAAAGTTGTTTTCGGTCTACATAAACTTTTTTTCGGTTCTTTACCAGTCTCTTTTGGTTGTTTTCGGTCATCTATGCACCCGGTATTATCCAATACATTTCATTTTTTTTATACATTCTACTCGTCATTTTACTGGCGGTTGAAGAGTTCCAAACTTCGGTCAAAAGCGAGCTTAATACGACTTCGCCGAAAAAGTTATGCCACCAACCTTATTCATAAATGAAGGAACATTTCTTGAAGTATATCCTCGGAAGCAGTTATAATCTGACTTGCGTTTCTCCCTTTAACGGTAAGCCGTTCCAGAAATTAAACCCAAAATTACGCATAAGACTATAATACAGTTTATCATATAAATGAAATGAGATACAAATCCTCTTTTACCTGCTTTCTCTTAAAGGTTATTAGGTATTCACAAATATAAATCATGTTTGTTCTGTGTTCGATATGTCTTTAAATCGATAATAAAATCCATCCTTATTATAATGCAAAACGTGTAAACGGCACTGGTCTACCTATACTAAAGTTAATATTACAAACTGGCTTCTAGTTTTGCTAAAGGCTATACCATGACTTTTAATGAGATTTAAACGTACATGTGATAGCGACATATTTCTGCCTCAGAGGAATCAAACATTGGCTGGTTGCGTATTTTCGTCAGGGGTCTGAAATAAATAATTCTTTGCGTAGTGAAACTAAATTGGTTTATACCACATCAGTTATTATAAGATTTATACAGTCGTGATTTTGCTGAAAACGTTGAACCCACTTTAACTTAAGCGAGTTAGACAGGCAGGCAAGCAATTCCTTATATAAATACAGCTACATTTTGCTGCATTTCTAGCATAAACCTTTAGTTAAATAATATTTTATATTGTTATAAATCGTCACCTACCTTGACCATTTACAAAACAACTCTGAGTCATCGCTATGTTATATCGGGCATTTTCGAATAAGTTACTCGGATTACTCGGATTGAAACTTCACACATGCTCAGTGGCTTAACTCTACCTGCTAAACTCAAACGTATCGAGTAAGAACAGAATGTATTCTGGTCAACTCGATGGCAACTTGGGGTTACATGGGTTGGGTAGATCAGAGACAATTTAAATCTCCTTCATAAGTGACATCCCCCCCCCCCCCCACCCCAAAAAAAAAAAAATACAGGTGGTCAAAAATCTTAAAGACAATTGAATAGGAATGTGAGATATTCACCACTGTGACAGGGGTCCAGCAAGCCATGCTTTTTAACAGCAGGGGTCAATTAACAAGACTGCTCACTGGAAGACTAGCTTTTGTTTATCATATTCAGCTACTGTATAACTCCCTCACATTATGTACAGATAATGTAGGAAAGGGATGTTAGTTCTACATAAATCTAAAGACCTTTATAATATGTGATTATTATGTGATTATTTCATTCGATCAGTAACTTTGTAAGTATGAGTTCGCACATGTATATTATCAGATACATATATATTATGGATTTTCCTTCTGACTTACATGCAATATGAATGTTATTATCTGATTGTTTGCTTGTTTATACATTTTCATTTTTGAACATACGCAGAGATATGTATGTTTTTCTAATACATGTATACCCATAATAATTGTGGTCTTAAATCGACTAATACACATGTGTTTATGTAATTTTTTCTCTTTTTGCCGAAAAAGTATACACACAACTTGGGAAAAAATATTTAAAAAAATTATTTTTAAGATTGTAAAAGCTATTAGAAGCAAATTAAGAAACAAAATTAAATATATTAGTTTCACCATCATTATAAATTTACTCGTACTTATCACAAAATGTTATGTGAAACAAATTTCTTATCTTACGGAAATTATTTGGATATTATACTAAGGCCAATTGATCTCTTTAAGTAACACCTTTTTAAGAAAGATATGATACCCTTTTCAGAAAAATATCGTCACCTTTAGATTTACTCTTAAATATTTTTATGGATAGTATTTCAATATGCTCTTACAATGTACGAGGTTTAGCTAATATTAAAAAAGGCAACAAATTTTTCAATGGTTAGAAGAAAAAAAGTATTCTATCTGACTGTTTGCTTCAAGAAACGCATTCCACACATGACTTAGTAGATAGATGGAAACAAGAATGGAAAGGGGATTGTTTTTTCAGTGGCAACAAAGGAAACAAGGCGGGAGTAGCAATTTTATTCAATAAATCAGTGCCAAAAAATAATACAACTTATAAAGAAATAATTAGTGGGAGACTAATTTCGGTCGAATTTACTTATAATGAAAAGAATATAACTATTTATAATGTATATGGTCCAAATGAAGATAATACAACCATATTCCGAGATTTAGAAGATGAACTATTAAAAGAATGTAACACTAGCGTAATAATCGGAGGAGATTTTAATACAATTATAAATACAAAACTAGACAAAAAGAATGGTAGGGATGATACGCATATACGTTGTAGGAAAATAATTGAGCAGATTTTAGAATCCGCAAATCTGGTGGACATTTTGCGATACAAAAATCCTATGCAGTTGCAATTTACGTGGCATTCAAATACAAAACCTAAAATATACAGCAGGTTAGATTACTTTTTGATATCAGACACGCTAGTAAATAACACTAAGATCTGCAAAATTACGCCTGGTTATAAAACTGACCATTCGATCGTAAATTTAAACATTAATTTAATCGATATCAAAAGAGGACCAGGGTATTTTAAAATAAACAATAGTTTATTACAAGACGAAGACTATAAAAAAAGCATAAGAACATGTATAAATAAAACAATTGAAATAAACAAAAAATGCAACCCAAACACACTATGGGAAGTAATCAAAGGAAGTATCAGAAATGAAACAATACAATATGCATCAAAAAAGAAAAAAGACGAAATTGAAAAAGAAAATGAATTAATTAAAGAAACATATAATTTGGAAACTAAAATTATGAATAATAGTGGTGTAGACGATACAGAAACTCTATTGGAAATAAAAAGACAAGAACTTGAAAAGATATATTATAACTCAAAAATTGATGGATTTTTAATTCGTAGTAAGGCAATCAATATTGAGAGAAACGAAAAAAATAGCAAATACTTTGCAAATTTAGAAAAACGAAATGCTGAAAGAAAAACTATCTACAAACTCAAAATTGGTGAAAAAGACGTGACTGATCAGGACCAAATCTTAATGGAACAAAAAAGATTTTACGCAACTCTTTACTCAAAAAAGCCGGACTTTGAATCAAAATACGATTTCTTTAATTTACATTTGAATAAGATAGATGAGAATCAGAAATCTTTATGCGAAGGTATACATTGTATTAACAGAACATGAATGCTTCGAAGCCCTAAATGAAATGAAAAAAAATAAAAGTCCAGGCTCAAGATGGTATAACAAGCGAATTTTATAAGGTTTTCTGGGAAAATATAAAACAATATTATATTGCGTCTTTAAATTACTCATATACAAATAATCATTTAACCGATTTTCAGAAGCAGGGGATAATTACGTTGTTTCCAAAAGAAGGAAATGATACACTTGTCCTATCAAATTGGCGTCCAATCAGTCTACTAAATGTGGATTATAAGATGGCTACAAAGGCAATTGCTAATCGATTGAAAAAAGTAATAAATGCTGTTATAAATCCAGCACAAACAGGGTTTCTGAAAAATAGGTACATTGGCGAAAATGTCAGACTTATATTTGAAACAATACAATTCTTAAATGACAACAAAACACCAGGGCTTCTTATATTTGCTGATTTTGAAAAAGCATTTGACAGCCTCAGTCATTCTTTTGTTTTCAAATGTTTAAAGAACTTTAATTTTGGACAGTCTTTTATAAACTGGATAAAACTATTTTACAACGATATAAATAGCGTAGTCATAAATAACGGTCATCTGACCGAACAATTTCCCATAAAGCGTGGTTTAAGACAAGGTTGTCCACTTTCATCTCTGCTGTTCATTTTGTGTATTGAACCTCTCGCAAACTATATAGAAATTGATAAACGAATAAAAGGTATTTCAATACGTGGACAAGAAATTAAACAAACACTTTTTGCAGATGATGCAACTTTTCTGAATAATGGAGAAGAAACATCGTTTAATGAATTAGTCAGTGTTATTACAAATTTCGGAAATATAGCAGGTTTACAATTAAACTATCACAAAACCACAGTATTGCGTGTTGGATCGCTGAACCATACAAACATTAAATTAAGCCCAAAAAATAAATTTATTTGGACCTCTGAATCAGCGAGAACTTTAGGCATGGTATTCACAAACAATCCTGAAACAAATCAAAAAGTTAACTTGGAACCTAAACTAAATAGTTTTAAAAATTGTTTTAAACAATGGGAACACAGAAAACCAACTCTCCTAGGAAAGATCACTGTTATAAAAACATTTGCAATACCAAAGCTAATATATCCTTTAACTGTACTACCAAATCCTGATTTAAACACAATAAAAGATATTGTAAAAGTAATGTATGATTTTATATGGGATAAAAAAACCAGAGAAGATCAAAAGGGAAGTTTTGCAGCTGAATTATGAACAAGGTGAGTTAAAAATGATAGACCTAAATAAATTTTTAAATGCAATCAAGGCGTGTTGGGTTAAAAAATTCTGTGAAAATGAATCAAGTAAACTATGGAGTATATTTTACAGAGATATATTAGATAAAGTAGGTGGCACATTTGTATTTCAATGTAATTTAGCTGAAAATGATATAAAAAGTATATGTAAAGAAAACAAATTTCTAAGTGACATTCTAATAGCATGGACAAAAATAAATCAAACAAATTCTTTGGAACAGTTAGGTTAACAGATCATATGGAATAATTCAAATATAAAAAAAGACAAAAATACGTTTTACTTTAAGAAATGGCATGAAAAAGGAATAGCAAATATAGAACACTTTTTTGACTACAGAAAAAATACTTTTTACTGCTTTGAAGAGTTTAAGCGTATATATGAACTAGAAAACAGTGACTTTCTAATGTACTACCAACTCATTAGTAGTATTCCAAGAAGATTAAAAGAAATGTTGAAAACAGAAGGCATAATATATGATATTAAACCGAAGTTATTGTATGCACTAAAACAATCGAAAACGCCAAACAAATTATTGTACACAAAACAGTTCAACGTTAACTCAAACTCAATGTCACTGAAATCGGAAATAAAATGGGAAAAAACTCTAAATAAAATCGACATTAACTGGAAAAGAGTATACTCTCAGACCTTTAAAGCAACAATTGACACAAAAATGAGAAATTTCCAGTATAAATATATCATGCGAATTTTACCCACAAACACGACCTTGTTAAAAATGAACATAGCTAACACAAATATATGCGACTTCTGTAATATGCATCCTGAAAGTCAAGAACATTTATTTTGGACATGTACTTATGCTCAAATTTTATGGAATAGATTAAGTGAGTTTTTAAAAAGACATAACTTTGTTATTCATTTCAGTTTAGAAAACCTAAGCTTTGGAATATTTCAAAATAACATGAAAACTAATGTTGTAAACTTTCTTATAATTTTGATGAAGTCTTTTATTTTTCAAATGAAATACAGAAAAAAGTTACCACATTTTGACATTTACATTAATTATCTGAAAAACAGAATCAGGATAGAAAAAGAAATAGCTGAAATGAATGGCAAAATTCAATACCATAATTTAAAATGGGGAACTCTTAATATTTTCTAAGTTTTTACACAACAAAACCTCGTACCTTGTTTTATACGATGACTATTATATATGTTTGTATAAGACTGAATAACAGAAAGAACAAGCCTGCACTGGAGACGACACACAAATCATATTTCCCCTTTTCTTTATCTTTTTTTAATGCATTTTGAATTAAATTACAATACTGTTTTGAAGTGTTAAGCGTGAATCAAGATTTCAAGATTTCAAGATTTTATTTTATATAGTGCATAAGTCCCACGGAAGTGGGAAACATTAGCATTACAAACAATATGACATCATGATAAATAAATATCACGTGTAATAATGGAAAACGGCTACATTAATGTAGTTAATTTACAAGCATATTGGGTAGTCTTCCTTAACAATACATTTTGGAAATAAACATTTGCAGTGTGTAACATATCGAAAAATTAAGAGAAATGAAATATATGTCAGACAAATTAAAGCGATCACAAAAATTACAAAAATACGAGTAATTAGTGTAATTGTTCTAAACTGTGTGTAGAAAAAGAGATATTTTTTGACATTCTGTTGTTAGGTTCTTTTAAAATAGTCCATGATTTTTCACATAATATACTTAAGTTTCCTAGTTTCTTCAAATTATCACTTGAAACTAAGGTTATAAATTTAAACATACTGGGCCTTTGTCTTGTGTATCTATCTAAATATTTAATCCTATAATTTTCAAATAACGGGCACATAAATAAGAAATGATACTCGTCTCCTAGTTCTCTACAATTAGGACATAAACGTTCACTAGTAGGTAAATTTTGCCATCGTCCTGTTTCAATAGGAAGTCTATGATTTCGGGTTAAAAACGAAATTAATTTTTTACAACGGTATATAGACAATTTACAAATAAAGTTACTACGCTTGAATTCAGTCTTAATATATTTATATACATTTGTACTCGACGTCTGATTAATTTCAGATAACCATGTCTGGATGTAAATATCTTTTGTCTTTTGGTATGTTGCCTTTTTAAGCCATTTGCTGCTAATAAAACTTTGGCTATACCAGACCCCCGAGAAACCAGTTTCACAAAGATATCGTTTTACATTCTCTAACCATTGGCATTTTATCTTATTTTGCGATTCTAATTCAAATAATATTGTGTAAAGTTTGGAAGCCAGTTTAGTTTCATGGTTGCTTTTTATGTTGTCTATGATTCTTGTCCAATATGCTATTACTTTATTTTTAATATCAATTTTAAGTGGAGTTATGCCAGTTTCCCCATAAACCATATAAGATGGTGTAAATTTCTTAAAGTTAAAAACATATTTGTAGAATTTGAGTTGTATTTTTTCAAGGACATTAGTATTGCCATAGCCCCAAACTTCACTTCCGTACAGTAAAATAGGCTTTATTGTTTTATCAAACAACTCTATTTGAAGATCAAATGGTAAATCAAGTGTCTTTATCTTTCTTAGCAATGCAAACATGGCTTTAGTTGCTTGTTCAGCAATATGAACTTTTGACTTGAAAAACGAACCACTTTTATTGAAGAATAAACCAAGGTATTTATAGTTATCAACAGTTTCTAAAACTTCTGTTCCTATAGTAAATGTTTTATATGGTTTTGGGCGGCCCTTACTGAATACCATGATTTAAGTTTTGGTAGTATTAACATTAAGTTTCCATTCATCGCAGTAATTTTTGAATTTATTTAAAGCTAATTGAAGATCATTTTCGTTATCACTAAATATTACTGTGTCATCGGCATAAAGCAGTATAAATAGTTTCAGGTATACATGCGTGTCTTCAATTGCTGTATCTATATTTATTCCATTCATACCACTAGATTCTAAATAATGCTCAAGGTCGTTTAAAAATATTGAAAAAAGAAACGGGGATAAATTTTCCCCTTGTCGAACCCCTATAAGACAATCGAAAAAGGGGGTAGATCCCTCTGTAGTTACAACTTTAGACTTTATATTTTGATACATGTTTTTGATAACATTCAGACATTTTCCATTGATTTTTTTCTTTCATAAGTTTCTGCCACAGACCTATTCTCCAAACAGAATCAAAGGCCTGTTTAAAATCCACAAAACAACAGAATAGTTTCTTCTTGTTTGATTGCACTATGTCAATAAGGCTTTTCAGAATGAATATATTGTCAATTGTTGAATAGTTCTTGCGAAAACCTGCTTGGGTTTCATGTATAAGATTAGTTTTTTCAGCAAATTTTGTAAGTCTGGTATTTAAAATACACGTGAACAGTTTACCAAAACAACTCAACAATGATATCGGGCGATAATTCTCTGGTGATTCTGGACTACCCTTGTTTTTATATATAGGTTTGATATGGCCTATAGTCCAACTTTCTGAAATGATGCCATGGTCAAATACAATATTGAATAATTTCTTATATATATGTATCATAGAATTAATGCTATATTTCATTTGTTCATTTATGATTTCATCACAACCTGGTGATTTATTATTCTTTAGTGATTTAACAGCTTCTAAGATTTCCTTTTCAGTTATTGGAACATTAATTTCATCATTTTCAATATTTGTACATGTTTCTGACATATGGTCGTCGATATTATCCGTTACGTTAAAATTTTCATTAAAGTTTTTAAAGTAATCATAAAAATCGTTCAGTTTTGCAGTTCTCTCATTTCGTTCCTGTTTACCATTAATAACATTCCAATATTGCTTAGGATCAGCATATTTAAGTTTACGCAGCTTCTGTATTCTGTTTGCATTATAATCATTTTGTGATTTTCTTAATGAGCCTTGGTGGTGTGCACTTCTGGGTTCTGTGGGGCTCGTTTTGGGGAGGCTGCGTTTTTGGTACGTGGCATTCCCTGTTTGATATTATTTTTGTTTTTATACTGTTTACTGACTGATTTCAATAAATCCTTAAAATATATTATTGTGTCTTATACTTGTTGTATGTTTTTCTAGTTTTATGGTAAATATTTCGTAAAACATGACATGATTTATCAAACAATGGAAAATTGTGTTTAATAGTATTCGTCTTTTTAGTTTTGTCTACATTGTTTGCTATGACTCCAAACGATGTTTTGGAACAACTATTAAAAAGTTTTGCAATGTCTGAAACTATTGCATCGATATTGCCTTGTGATATGCCGTAACATTCAACAATTTCGTCAAGTTTCATTTCAATTTCGGAAATTTTAAAAATATCGAGATTATCAGAAAAATATTCCGATTTTTTACTGTCCCATAATCGCGTCTTTTGTACATCTTGTATCTGGGATGGTGTTAAGTTTTGAGAATCATTGTGTTCTTTAGTTTTAAGTGTAGCCTGTAATGGACAATGAACATCAGAATATAAGTTGCAAAATTCGTGCACTTTGAAATCAACAACATTTTCAAAAACAAAAGAAGATGACATAAAATAGTCTACAGTACTAGCATTTTTACAAGTCAATAATGGTTTTCGGCTGTCATTTCCTATTCTGCCATTCCATATAAACATGTCATTATTTTTACATAGATCAATTAGCTGATTTCCATAAGAGTTTACAACAGTATCTGTAAACATTCTGTTCAACGATATATCATACAAATTGAAATTTTTCAAGTTTTCACTTTCGAGATTTTGCAAGTATTGCAAGTCATACATATCAAAAATAAACTGATCAATTTTTACATAATCTGATAAGTTTCCACATCTGGAATTCATGTCGCCAAACAACAGGTAATGTTTACTATTCTTAAAATATCTAAACATCTCATTTTGAATTTCAAAAAAAGGGTCAACATGTGAATATCTAGATCCTGCTGGTGGTATATATACTATACCACACTTCAAATCTTCTGTATATGTACTGTTATTTACACCATACAGCTCTTTAGAAATTGTAAAGAAACGGACAGGATTACATTCATTATTATCATCCACTTTAACATATTTATCTATATTTTGTTTGATCAATAAAGCTATACCACCAGATCTATAATTAGTGAGTTTCTTTCTATTAAAAACATGAACATTAAACCCCGGAACAGATATATTGTCAGTATCGTCAGTTTTGGTTTCCTGCAAACCTACGATAGCATATTTACCAAAGGATTTTAACATCAGATATTGTTTTGTATGAAAATAAGTGTATGTATATCTCATAAATCATATATGTTGAAATAAATGATAAAAAAAAAAAACTTTGTAAGTATGTAATTCCCCAATCAAATTAAATTAAAAAGATCAGTAACTCAAGCAAATACTTTCACTATAAACAAATGAATACTTGCAGTTATTTGATCAAAAGTTTTAAATAACTATCAATTTAATTTTTCTATGACAGAAACATATAAGAAACTTTATACTTTTAAATTCCTGCAGAATAACTGTGATTTCTACGGAAACGTATATTGACCCCCTTAATATATTTTCTACATTTGCTTAACTTATCAAGATACGTGTGTATTATATATAAGTCATCAAATACTTCTGACTAAATAACTTGTTGAAGTATAACATAAGGGAAACTACGAGATATTTGTGCTGGTTGTAATTTTATTGTAGATAAATGTTACAAAGATCATGTATTGCAGTTGGTGATGAATGACAAATATTTGACACATTGTACTAAACTAATGAGTTAAATATTTCCTGCCAAAATAAAAGTGAAAGAAAACACAAAGAAATATTTCTCCCTCACTTTTAACTTCCTCCACTTTTAAGTTTACATACATTTCAGCATAAATGAATCATAACTTTTCACAATGTAGATCTACTACAATAAAATTGATAAAAAGAGTATGAATGACTGACAAAAAACATATTTCCTAATTTAAACACAAATTAACTATAGTAAATTAGAACTTTGTATATTCGTTTTTAGATAGAACGGTAAATAATTTTAAACTTATATATAGGCTCAAAATAGAAAAAGAATATTTTTTACTAACTTAAGTTATATATATAAAGGGGGTCAATATACGTTTCCGTAGATTTCAGAGTAAGATTGAGCAATGTTTAAATACTGAAGTAATTAGCACTGATATTAGATGTTACACTTGATACATAAAGGATATTTAGTATTGGCTTATTTTAAAGTTAGAAGAAGTGTTCAGTTGCATTTTTACTTTGCTGTAAGAGTAATAACTTGAGCATATTAACAATCTCAATATAACTTTAAAATCACTGTTATACTGCCGTTATCTAAAAATGCAATAAAAGTAAAATGTCATTATTACATAAAACTATTTTATAAACAACAGGAAATAAGTTATAAATTAATTATCTGTACAAATCAATAAACTCTATGGTCCTAGTATTGTACTACATGTGAAGTTTACAGAAACATTGCTGGACCTAATCAGACATGATTATAACTGATGAGGGCAATAAAACGATTAAGATATTTGACCACCTCCGGATTTTTTTATTTGGGGGCGGGGGGGGTGGGGGGCGGTCACTTATGAAGGAGATTTAATTGTCTTTAATCGTTTTATTGCCCCTTATCAGTTATAATTATAAAATGTATATTTATTCTCGCTTCCGCTCGCTCCCTAAGGGTTTCTTAATTGCTAAAATCTAACTTAATAAACTCTAAATTATCTATTGTTTGCATAACTTCCGACATGAATTGTGGGCGGAGCTAAAAGTTCAATTAAGTGATTTCAGTAGTAAGTTTTAATAAAAAAAGAAAGACGTTTATTTGTTTATTTATTTCTAATTTTATATATGTGATCATTGAATAGTGGTATGTTCTTACTATCAACGCAAGTCGATTTATTGTTACTAATTTGACATTGTTTCAAACTGTGGTTTAAATTCATTTTTTTACTAATCGCGTATCTTATACTTACCAGACGTCTTAAGAGCGCGACAATATAAGAAGTAAGGATAAAGTGTAAAACAATTGGCTTAAACCGTTGATAAAATATTGAAATATTTTAGAGAAAGAAGCAAATAAATTAAATATGTTAGAAAAAAAACTTTTCTTCTGAGAGCTAAGACAATTGTGACAAAATGAAAGGTAAAGGAAACTTAAACAATGAATTCAGAGATGCTCGAAAGAAAAATGATTGCCGTCATAGGTGTTCAAAAGCCTCTAATGTGGGTTCGAAACTACTGTTTGCATTTCGTATTCATAGACCTGTAATGTTAGCGTTCCTGTGTTTTACATGGCTTTGTGGCACAAGTGGCTTTATTTTGGATATAACTAGCTATATTGAATTTGATGGACCTAACAAGGGCAGTTATTATGGCTACACTGTTGCGATGATGAACAACAAGTGGCAGGACAGATGGTAAGTGTATACATATTACTTACATGTACATGTACATGTACAATGTAACGGTTAAACAGTTGTACAATAAAACAACGCTGAAATTCGTACCTGCCAAATACATAGACCCTTCCCAATTAAGGGACTTGTAACCTCGTAATAATAGAATGAATTAAAAAAAAATTTGATAAAACAATGACTGTATATTTATAACGAAATCGTCGGACTAAGCCTCTAAATAATATTATGATTAATAACCATGTTATGAAGGGGAGCGGTGGTGTAGAGGTTTAGGTGTCGGCCGCTCATCCCGGAGGTTGCGGGTTCGAGCCCCACCAAGGTCACGACTGTACTTCCTCATATGACACCAGTACTGGTTTTTCCAGGAAGCGGACTCGAGAGTGACTCGATAAGCTACAAGCTTTCTTCACAATCGAGCTAAAATAAATTAGGTTACCGAACCTTAGTTAGAACATTTTCACGTTTTGTATGTCAGACATTACCCAATCGGAGTAAGAATAATGTATTGTAAATAATATACTGGCAAGCATTCCCCATTTAATATAACTCTGTCTATTGTACACATGTATATGTATAAAGATGATTGAAATTCAATTAAACAATTGACTTTGTCATAAAAGCACTTCAGCTGCCTAACTGTCATAAGTATTGTTTAAAGATGACAATGCCTTACAGCTTCCGTTTAAAAGACAAAATGAAACCGCTTTCACACCGGTCATTGTCTTTTCTATACTTTGATGTATCCCTTTACGTGACTGAAACAAGCTTTATAATATTTATCATGCTAAGGCTGTGTCTGTGACAACCATTGTGATTTGTACAGTTCGCCTTCTTCCTGATCAGAAGAAAAAAATGTTGGAACAACTGCTAAACAAGGCGATATTATGTGTACAAGTGTTGCATAACTTTTGGTCAAACATAAGTGCACGTGTGTATACAGTACGTACTTAAAATGTATCTTAAAATTTCCGTTGGCAACAAAATAAATATTGAGTATGCCGTACATATTAAAAACTGCAGGTGGAAAGAACATGGAAAAAAGTTGGGATCCGAACATTGTACCTTAGTTACATCATACATACATTGTGAATATTAAGTAGGTGTTATTAAAGGGTTATTATTAACAACATCGTTTGGACACCGATCTAGATTCAGACAAGAATGACGAAATAAATCTCCAATCGTTCAAACAATGTGTTACTTTATCAAAACACTAAGAGTAGAGCTGGAAACCATCAGTGTTAATTGAGCTTATGATTACTAAAATATAAACTGGGATGCAGAAGATTAATCTTTTTTCAGTATACACTGGTCAGGTTGTTGTTGTATGGTTGTTACGCCAGCTTCGACAGTATTTCGCGGGCAGTTTACCTATCCGTTGTTCCTGATGAGAACCATAGGAAGACTTCATCTTACCCACATAAAGTGAAATGGTCGAAAGCATGGCTCGAACCCATGACACTCAATCATTGACGGCGATTTCAAATCAGCCGGTCTAAACATGTACAACAGTAATAAAGTTACATAATAAGTGTCTTGACAATAACTGTGACAAATAAGAAGTGAAATGAATAGTTTAAGTTAAATGTGATACCTCGTGAACTTTTTGCTAGTGTTGTTCTACGGTAGTATTTAAAAAATAAAACGGCATTTAAAACTACATATCTAAAAGTTTTATTGCTACACTTTGATATGAATTAAAACAAATCCATCAAGTAACTCTGTCAACAATATTTACAACATGTGCTCAATATGACGCCCAATTTGTGTTTCAGAGTCTATTTTACAGATGTTCAGTTATGTTCAAGCCGGAGGTCCATAACTGATTAAGTCTGTTGATATCATTTCACAGTCCGGTATATTTGAGGTTCAGCGAGTTTATCACATTTTATTACCCTTCCATGAAATTTGCGGTCTTCTGATTTATAGATTTTGATATTTACGGGCAAGCCGGTAATATACACTTGACATAACCCCGCTACTGTACCCCATGGTGAATGTGAGGTTGTTCGCTGCGTACACTACGTCAATGTAGAAGTCCATGCTGATTTGTGACGTCACGCAGTGACATTGAGTAGATAAAACATAAACGGAATCTTTTAATATTTGAGACAGGGAAGGGGATATATTACCTGCCTTGACATAATATTACCCTCGCCTAACGGCTCGGGTAATATAAGTCTAGACGGATAATATATCCCCATATACCACTTCAAAAACCAAATAACATTATATTATTACCCATTCCGTGAAAATTACGGACTTCTAATTGGTCAACGATCCGTAAATATATATTGATATTAACGGGCAAGCCGGTAATATACACTTGACATTATCCCGTTACTGTACCCCATGCTAAACGTGAGCTTGTTCGCCGCGTACACTACGTCAAAGTATAAGTCCGTGCTGTTTTGTGACGTCACGAAGTGACATTGAGGTATCATCAGGGGATTTGAAGCTCTGCTTACATTCAGCCGTTAAATAAATAAATAAAACATTAACGGAATATTTCACAGATTTAAAACAGGGAAGTGAAATACAATTGTTATTTGTTTTTTGGCGTGATATATTGGGATATATTACCCGCCTCGACATAATATTACTCTCGCTTAATGGTTTGGGTAATATAAGTCTAGGCGGGTAATATATCCCCATATACCACTTTAAAAAAACAAAAATAATATCAAACAGGGAATGCCACGTACCAAAAACGCAGCCTCCCCAAAACGAGCCCCACAGCACCCAGAAGTGCACACACACACACACACACACACACAACACACAACACACACACACACACACACACACACACACACAGGGTTTAGAAAGGATGAAAATATAACAACATTGATTGAATGTACGGGGAGACTTTTTACGGCCGCCACACGGCACAAACAACACAGTTGTGAGCATTAAAACAAAAATAATATCAAACAGGGAATGCCACGTACCAAAAACGCAGCCTCCCCAAAACGAGCCCCACAGCACCCAGAAGTGCACACCACCAACACACACACATACACACACAACACACACACACACACACACACACACACACACACACACACACACACCCCGGGGTTAAAAGCCATATAACATATATTAGATATATAATAATCAGATACATATTTGCATTCTTCTTGTAACGTTGACTGGAGAATGACTTTAAAAATAAACTTGAAACATTTCTGTTGCCTTTTATTTGGACGTCGTCATACTGAAATGAAACAATTTCAAATGACCTCAACATTTTCATGTACTTTTAATTGTGTTTAAAACTTTCAAATCGGGGTTAACCAATCAAAGGATGAGGGTTAGAACGTGGCCAAAACTGCATAGACTAAGCACACATGCATAAATATATCTCTGTGAGCTTATACAAACAAAAATAATATCAAACAGGGAATGCCACGTACCAAAAACGCAGCCTCCCCAAAACGAGCCCCACAGCACCCAGAAGTGCACACAAATCATAAATCAGCGTTCACTTAAATCATCATTGCTTATGCTATTTGAAAGGCATTGCCGTTTCATCGACAAAGGGACCTGGTTTTAGCTTTTAAAAATCATATCTGACCATAGTCTGTGGCTTTCCCGACACGAAAGCTATGATATTTGTAACCGCACAATTATATGTACCTCTCCTGTGTAAGTACTCTGTACCTGAATATGACCATGGAGGAATTCAAACGCATGTGACCTTCCATTTTTAAGACATAAATTGTAAGAACTTTGCAATCGAGAATAAATGAATTAGTATAAACAAATTTATAATGCATTGCTAAATTATATCTGTCGTGAAACAGTTCAATACATATGTAGGCTTGATATGCATTAAAACTTGATAGTTAATTTATCCCGGAGATACGCAAGTCAGATATACCCAGAGTACGAACCTTTGGGTTGTAGCCTCCCTGTTAAGTTACCTTGTCCTGAGAGTTTAAGTAAATATACCCCGTTACTCCCTTTGGCTGCACTTATATTATTCTGAGCTGAACTTGAGTGTTAGAGTCACTACACCAACGGGGTCGATTTGAGACTGAGCAATTCTCCTATATTAAGGGTTCACGAACCAGATCGGCTACAAAGAAGTGCCGGTTTATCTCTTTGCTTTCGTGAACGTAATCACAATCCTGTCATAATGATAAACGGAAAATAGTGCAGCTTGATGTTTCCTGACAGAGAAAGTTTTAATATAGCCATATCTCTCACGTATCCAAACTAAACATCGCGGAGAGATAGGCATTGTTTTACCTGAAATCTACAAATAGCTATTTTTACGAAAATAGAATTTCATAATTACACAAAAGTTGATTTTTTTGGTTAAATTATGTGTTAAATAGGTAAAAAAAAACAGCCCAATCACGTAAACGATTGCATTTGTACATAATTTCCCAAAACTGAATGGATTTGGTATTTTAAAATTAAAAAGCCGGCCTTATATTTCGCCTGACTTTAGGATTCCGCTATGCAAAGTTTTTCTCTTAAAAGCCCAGGCAATTTGTTTGCACACACGACCGCCTTTGAGTACTTCGTTATTTGATTATGTTTCAAACACAAATCGAAAGGTTATAGTGACATATATAGGTATTCCTTTTGAGTAATTTAATGTAATATCAAAATACAATGTACTGTAAAATGTACTTAGTAAGTTATGAGGGTATTTGTTAATTTTGTGACATTTGTTAATTGACTTAACTCAATGAATGTCGTTGATATGACAGCTATCGCATTGTATCGTGTATAATTTCCCTGGATCTCCCTCGGGGACAATCCCAACGGACATACTGTAAGGCTATAGAAAGGTTTCTCCTGAAAGGAGTCTGCAAATCTCCCAAAACTTGAAATCATTTTATATCTCAGAGGAAACAATTAATTGGTGGTCCAGAGCAAGTTTGGACTATATGTAGCATTCCTGTTTCCTTGAAAACTTATTGTAAAACAATATTTTAAACCAGAAGCCAATTGGTATTGAGTCTGATAATGACTGTTTCAAAACTTGCCACTTACCTGGAGTCAGGCGTTTAAGTTGTTCAACTACTGGTAGGTTAACCAGTTCGTTAGTTAGAGGATCTTACCTAGAAAGGTGGCCGGTTACCGACTTGCTTTTATTCAAACATCTCAAACATCGAAATTAGAAACTGAAACAGGTTCTACATCGGTGTGGATACATTCATTACAATATTCTCCTTTAGATGGTGGCTTTTGTTATGGGTTTGATATCAAGTTCATGGTAAATACAATCAAACAGGTTCGACATCGGTGTGGATACATTCATTACAATATTCTCCTTTAGATGGTGGCTTTTGTTATGGGTTTGATATCAAGTTCATGGTAAATACAATCAAACAGGTTCTACATCGGTGTGGATACATTCATTACAATATTCTTCTTTGGATGGTGGCTTTTGTCATTGGTTTGATACATGTATAAAGTTCATGGTGTATAATCCTTAATCCTATGTGAATGGATGGTGCGACGCGGCTGCCTGAATTGAGTGTCATAAATGTACCAGTTGCCACGTGTCATCGGTCTTAATGGAAAGGCAATGGAAATGTCGATGATTCCTCCTGAAAATCATGAAAACATAACATAAAACTGTATAGAAAAGTTAAAGTTTTCAGCCTGCGCTAAAGTCGTATGACTAACAGAAAAGGTATAAGAAAACCATACATCTTTTATAATCGTCTGTGATAAGCTTCTAGCAGCACATGATGTGTAAATTTACTAAACAAAGGCACACTTTCCTTTACATTAGCATTTGGTATCTGAATAAACTAAATATAAATGTTCAGGCAGTTATAAGGCCCTTAGGTTAAAATCTTTACCATGAATGTTATCAAACCTCAACATTGTGTTTAGACAATTAGTTTTCTCAAAAGTAAGTATTGATTATTAGTTTCTTATATGAGCACGAGGTTCAGATTGAAATATCCGTCACTGAGGGTAACTGTTTTGGCGGGAACGAGGCTCTGCCGAGTTCCCGCGAAACAGTTACCCGAAGTGACGGATATTTCCATCTGAACCAAGTATCTCATGGAAGAAACTTTTTCTTGCATACCGTCTTGCACTTTGAAATAGATATTTAAAAACAAACTTACCGAAATGATGCATTTTGATATAAAAACAAACATTCTTTAGATGTTATGCATGGGAAAGTGACGTCACATTGTTTATAACGTGATGTCACATTGTTTATAACGTTACGTCACAAGTAAGCACGTAAGTCGTCTTACACGGGGGGGGGGTGTAAGATGAGATTTTCCAGCACTGGTAAAAACTGCAGATATCCCCATCTGGTATGCAAGAAAGCCTATGCTAAAAGCCATGTCGTTCACAGAAGAGGTAAAATGAACCCTATATAAAACCATAATCGGTGTTTATGATCCATATCTGTTAAGGGCCATAAACGTTTCGTCAGTGTGAGAGATTTTTGTGTCGCCCTTTCGGTGTGTCTAAACGTGCAAATGTCTGAGGAGTATTCGGCAACAATTTGTTCCAGGTAATCTTAATTAGATTCTGCATATGAGTCCTTTTTAATTATAGTTCACAGTCGTGGTTATTATGCGGCATTGACATTCCAGACATATTTTCCAATTTAACATAATGATGACTTAAGGTTTTTTTTTGTTTCATTTAACAGCAAAACGCCAAGGCTATTCGAAGTGATATCAGGAGAAAATATTTAATTGCAATCTGTATGGCGGTCTGAAGTTCTCCCACAAGTGAATGTATCTCCTGCTGTTGTGAATACATATTCAACAGTGCTTCGATGTTAAAGAAAAGCTTAATGATTATGAGGTCTCATAGAGACTGTGACATGATTCACAATCTTTGTAATTTGAAACAGTTATTATACACTATGTGCAAGCAATATCAGGTGACTGTTATGTATAATCTATCTTTCCCTTTATTCGGTTTATTCAAAATTGAAAACAAACAAAGATGGATGTTCAGTAAAACACTTATGTTAGAGTAAAAGTATAGCGCGAAATGCCCCATTCGACATTCAAAATTTGAATGTCGTCTCAGCTAGGCATACGACATACAGAATTGGAATATTGTGCCAATTCGACATTCAAAATCTATAAAAAAGCTAAAGTTTGAATGTCGTGGCATCTCGACATGCGAAATTTGACATATAGAATTTGAATGTCGTGCCAGCGCAACATTCGACATTTGACAAATCTACAATAATACTAAAGTTTGAATGTTGTGGTAACGCGACATAAGTCATTCGACATTCAAAATATAAATGACGTGCAAGAGCGACATTCGACATTCAATATTCAGAATTTGAATGCCGTGCCAGCTCGAAATACGACATTTGACATTCAGAATTTGAATGCCGTGTCAGCTTGTCATTCCACATTCAAATTTTACAAAAAATATAAAGTTTGAATGTTTGCACGACATTTCTCGGAAATAACAAAGTGTTCTTGTAAGAGCTGAATACACGAAAGTAGCTGGGATGCTGTCAGGTAAGCCCGCGATGATCGTTCCCTCCAAATAATGTATCTGGATATCTTTCCCCGCGTGTGCAAGGGATGAATCAGTACTTTTCCAGGGGGTATGCAAGAAACAGAAAAATTTCCTTCTTCATTATTTCATTATATTTGTTTGTCGCTTTATTAATACATTGTCGAATTTCTATTTATACATGTAGTTTTTAAAATATCACCTTTTTATACCCCCGAAGGGACGTATTATGTTATCGCCTCGGTGTCCGTCTGTCCGTCTGTCCGTTAGCAATTTCCCTTCCGCTCTGTAACTCTTGAACCCCTTGAAGGATTTCAAAGAAACCTGACACAAATGTTAACCAGACTGAGACGACGTGCAGAAGCAATGTTCCAGATGGCTGGATTCAAGGTCAAGGTCATACTTAGCGGTCAAAGGTCATATGATTTTGTTTCCCTTCCGCTCTGTAACTCTTGAACCCCTTGAAGGATTTCGAAGAAACCTGACACAAATGTTAACCAGACTGAGACGACGTGCAGAAGCAATGTTCCGGATGGCTTGATTCAAGGTCAAGGTCATACTTAGCGGTCAAAGGTCATATGATTTTGTTTCCCTTCCGCTCTGTAACTCTTGAACCCCTTGAAGGATTTCGAAGAAACCTGACACAAATGTTAACCAGACTGAGTCGACGTGCAGAAGCAATGTTCCGGATGGCTGGATTCAAGGTCAAGGTCATACTTAGCGGTCAAAGGTCATATGATTTTGTTTCCCTTCCGCTCTGTAACTCTTGAACCCCTTGAAGGATTTCGAAGAAACCTGACACAAATGTTAACTAGACTGAGACGACGTGCAGAACCAATGTTCCGGATGTCTGTCCGTCTGTCCGTTCGTCCGTCTGTCCGTTAGCAATTTCCCTTCCGCTCTGTAACTCTTGAACCCCTTGAAGGATTTCAAACCTGACACAAATGTTAACCAGACTGAGACGACGTGCAGAAGCAATGTTCCGGATGGCTGGATTCAAGGTCAAGGTCATACTTAGGGGTCAAAGGTCATATGATTTTGTTTCCCTTCCGCTCTGTAACTCTTGAACCCCTTGAAGGATTTCGAAGAAACCTGACACAAATGTTAACCAGACTGAGACGACGTGCAGAAGCAATGTTCCGGATGGCTGGATTCAAGGTCAATGTCACACTTAGGGTTGATTTTGTTTCCCTTCCGCTCTGTAACTCTTGAACCCCTTGAAGGATTTCGAAGAAACCTGACACAATTGTTTACCACATTGAGACAATGTGCAGAAGCCATGTTCCGGATGGCTCACTTCAAGGTCAAGGTCACACTTAGGGTTCAAGCGTCATATAACTGTTTGGATATTGCTCTGCATTTGCTCTTGCTTACAGTGCTCTCGTTTTTATTTGGGAGATTCTATTTTGTTTGCTTAATTTTTTTATTGAATTAATTCCTTTTTATGATACTATCAATAGCATATTTTGTAACTTTTTTATTATTGGCAGTACGGAAAAACCGAGACCACTTTTCTGTGGTACAACATGAATGGTACCTCCAATTTTTTGGTGTTTTTTGACATTTTTGTACCAGGTTAGGATTTTCTGGTTGGGGACTTAGATTTTTTTATATAACTTCAATTTTTTATTCTTGTTCCTGTCCGTTGGGCTTCAACAGCCTAAATTTTGCCCCCATTCTCTGATACAACACTTCGGGCGTATCTTGCTGCGCTTTGCGGTGCTCTTGTTTACCTATTATATAATTTATATATTTTGACTATAATTTTGACAATACTGCACCGAGAAAGTCCACTTACAATTTGTGTTTAGTGTACTGAATATCGATTATTTCATGATCTGCATTCCCAGTTGTCAACGCATTGTCCGTCCGTTCGTCCGTCACACTTTTTGGCGTGAGACATTGAAGGATATTGCAGAGTGAAATTATAACAAGTAGTTTTTGCTTGTTTGCTTCCCCCTATTGTTTTCCATTGCAATTTATTCTTGTTTGGAGCACTACTCGAAACTTATTTATTGGAATCACTAAAGATAAAGAGCAACATGTCAAGCGGAAATGCATAGTGCCATTACTATAACTCAACCCTCCCTTTTTTAATATACTCCCGTTGTTGTATTTGTTTTTGTTTTGTCTGGAGCAAACTATATTTTCACTGATAGCGGACATTAAAGGAAAACGGAGTGTGCAAGTGACGTAACTATTTCCAATGTTAGCTGTCTTCACTTGCAACGTTCTCATGACCACTTTTATTGTGAACTAGACAAAAATCCACGTAAAGATTAGGGATATAAGGAACATGCTTAGAGTACAGCAACCGTATGTCTGTATATTCTCATTTTTTAACAATTAAACTTACAAGAGTGTAGCCAAGACTGTCACCATAGAAATATACGCATATATTCAAATGTATTAAAAGATGGAGGATTTCTGGTAAACATGCAAAGTGTGAATCCAGGTTTCCCAGTTCGTTAATTGTCTTTCTTTGAATTTCTGTTTATAGTTAAATGGTATATATAAAAACTGTAAAAACTACTTCATAATGAGGAGAGAAAAGTTGAAAGTCAACGAACCATTTACTATTACCCTAATGTTTCATTTTTTCTTTTCTTCCATTTCTAACAAAGTTATATGGGTAAAAGGTCTGGCAAAAATCTGTATACATCTCAGCTTCTCTTTGTACCAATTTTCCCATGCTAGTTCATATTTAAATGTCAAAACAATTTAGTCGCACTATGATAATTGTCATTTTAATTGACTTAGTTCTGTTCTAAATTTATCTGTACATGTACGAGTATGTGTAATACAAATACTAATAATATCTGTTTCAGGATATTAGTTGGTGCCCCAAAAGACAGAAGTGCCAACCTACCTAATGTGGAGAAGCCTGGAGCCATATACAAGTGTACATTCACGAATGACTTCTGGTCACATACCTGTGATGAACTTTTTGTTGATGGTATTTGTAATCTTCTATATCATTGCAACATGTTAAGCTAGTCTGATGTTAAAGTGCTAGCATATCGAGTTATCGTAAGCGTCGGCATAGTGCAGTATCGTTGTTTGGTACTGGAGGCAGATATTTCAATAGAAGCAGGCATACGTTCTACCGTAACTAGTTTGTGACCCAATAGTTAGTGGAAGCGATATCCAACTATTTGTTTCAGGAGAGAATGGCTATCGCGTTACTAGCTTTTGCCTTGTGCAAAATATTCTTTAAAAAAAAATGTATTTTAAATGCATATAAAAGAAGTCAAATAACAAATGATGTGCTGGCAGGATTCGAACAGCTCTGAGATCATTTGGCGGCATAAAAGTTCAGCCAAAAGCTTGTGTAAGTGTACGATAATGTGTAGATGTCGTTCCATGTATTATAATTATTGCCACAAGATTAATCACATTTGATGTGCTGCATACAATTGGTGTATTTTGTCTCGAATAGAAACCTATTATTATGAACTGGCTACGTACGTTAAATATACAGTATACGTGATGCACCTATCATATCGACATGTACGCACAACTGCAGGACTAACTTTCCTCGAAAAAAAGTAGGAGGAAATTTCAGCTTTTATGACTATCGAGGCAACACGATTGGCAGCTGTTTTGACAAAGGTTAGCATAGTGACAGCTACCGTCAAGTGTCTCGTCTCGATATATTTGTATTAAAAGTACTTCAGTGTGAAACAGAGCAAACGTTAGTCTTGGGCGACAATCCTAACTAAATTATATTTTGTATTCTCAAACATAACAATACTGATACACGCTGATTAAATGTGTGTGTATGATGCAGTAAAACCTGCAATTTTCAATTCAGATAATGATGGTACAAGCTATGCAACATTTAATGGGCTAATCAGAATCTTGGTACATGGCCGGGATAACCAGTGGTTAGGGGCATCGTTGGACGTCAAGCATGGCAGAGGCATTACGGTAAATCCTTTTGAACACTTCTCATATAAGAATAAAAATAAAGTAAAATCAACAGATTGTAGCAATTGCAAATATGTTATGTATAGCGACATTGTGTGGACAAGCATACGAATGCCGAAAGAATATATAGTGTTGCATTTTATGCTCGGCGAGTCTCAATGTAATGATTACGTTTGAAAGCTGCTCGCTCACAGTTTCAGGTGTAACAATTAAAATTTTCAAAATTGATATACTTATATATAAAATGTAATTGTCATGGCTAGAATCAACAACGTAACTAAACTTCTATGTAGGAATTTGCAAAAATCTATTGAAAATGTTGGTAGATTTGGTATAACAGAACTGCTAAGCGTTATGGTTTTATTTTTAACCCTTCAAGGAAATTTCCAGCCGTTTTATTGACCAGTGATCCGTAAATAGAAATTGATATTAACGGGTATACAAACAGTGTACGAACTCAGACTGTATCCAACCGGAAGTCGCCACCGAATATGCATACACTTATTGTTTTTAAGTTTGCCGTGTACTTTTATTTCAAGTAAGCAGAGTAAGTGTGATTTATCTTTTTGTATCGTAGAATAGTTATATTTGATGTGGGTATTGCCAGACCTGGTTACATTCAAAATATCATTCTAACACTATCGGAAATTTCTCCTATATACACAAAGAAGGATTTGAGCGTGATAAAACTATTAAGTATATCACGCCAGGTGTCCGGAACTGTATTTGACTGCTGAAATTCCCTCCCGTGTAATGTTCACACAACATCTACGAGTGTGCACGCGCTAATACGCTTGGATTGGTATTGTTGTGAATGAATTCACGTGATGTAAAACAAATCGTAGTAAACATTTCTACATTTCCGGTATCTCCAGCTATATCAGAACAACAAAAATAAGACGAATAGCGTTTTATTTGAGGAGTAAAAAGAACAGCCAATATTTCACGAAATGCAAGATATGCACAGAAAACTACAAGTTTCAAGACAGCGACTTCATGAAATCGCAGCAAATAGTACCCACTCGAACATGATTTTGTTTAGATTAAGGTGTTAGAATGGAAATACATTTTATTTGTGAGTGATATACCGGTTATTATATCACTGTGTGTCGTGTAGATGCTTCGTAATTAATCACTCAGGACTCCGGCCTTCATGATTAGATTACTACGCATTTACACTCCCCACAGTGATATACTAACCGGTATATCACTCAAAAGTGAAATCTATTTCCTAAATATGTATTTGGAAAAAGAAATCAAACCATTGTGGCATTATAGAGCATTCGTCATAAAAATGGTTTAATATTTAAAGATATGGAGAGTTCTTTGCCTCAGAAGTGTTGTTTACAGTTCGATCATTCATTCATGTAATGGAAACAGCCTTAGTTACTGGTTAAAACGTAAGGAATGTGTCAAAATACTGTCGGTATTTACATATATTAAAGATTTGTACTGTATGCCTACTGTATGGTAATCGTAAAACCACTGTACAATAACTGCACAGAACGCAACAAATGTAAAACTGATTTAAAAGCGCAATTCTTGCTTACGCTAATAATTTTGGTATCAAAGTTATCAAAGTATGGACCTGTGTTTATATTAGCTTACTATGACTGTTCCTATTTATTTTGAGGGAGTAGAATACGCAATAGATTGAAGAGTACCGGATTTATAAATGACGCCTGTTTGACAATTTAAAAGTATTACCGTGAACAAGGATTGTCATGAAACATAATTAGCGTGTCGTACGTTGCATTATTGAATGGCTCTGTTGGAAGCGAGTATTGCCAATCATCAAATACACTGTAGATGATTTATTCCTTTCATCTAAAGATCGAAAATCTCTGCCTTTTAACTTTATTATGATAACCTTTCGTTAAATGAATTGTATCTCGTCCCTTCTTCCCAACATGGTATGAATTTAAAAATGCAGTTAAAATTGTACTGTAACACCGGATACAGCTCCTTTCGAATACAGCTCACCCGTGGCTTCTGGCTTCTCTTCTCTCATACCCTCACGGTGATGGATACCATCAGGAATGAGGTGTCGAGAGTGATTAATATAATTTGTGTAACTTGTTTCACAATCGACCTAAAATAAATTAGTATAAACTATATAGCTGTATTCCGTGCGCTTCAACGAATGCAGCTCCCCTAATCAAATGGGAGCTGTAATCGGGGTTCTTGGAACTTTTTTCGTATAGAGCGCCCCAGTGACCCTATGCAACAAAGACGTATAATTCGTTTATACATATACGCGGTAAAGAATTTATTAAGAAAAAACGAGGATCTCTACCGCTATTGAGGATGCAGTAATTAGTCCTGGGATGTCTGTCTTTTTGTCCGCACTTGTTGGTCGGACAGTTGAATGAAAATTAAAAGTTTCATTACTTTTTTGCTGATATTGAAGAATTATATTTTTACAATAAACCATCATTATTTTCATATGACGATAACACATAAGGCCAAAATAAAGGTTGACAGAATGAAGCTCATACACATCATGGTGTTCGGCCTAACAGACGGACAGATAAGACAATATACAGGCGAGGACAACAGAGAGATGGTGGGACAAATAGACGGATCATGGTTCTTTATATATTCTAATCAAACAATTATAGGGAGCTTCATTCGAATTTGCATTATGCTTTGCTTCGAATACAGCTCCGCTATACCACGGTAGCTATATTTGTTAATATGCACCGAATACAGCTCCCCGGGGAGCTGTCAGCTGTATTCGGGTGGAGCTGTACTGCTAGAGTTATTGTAATTATATACATGTACATTTATTACATTTCTATGTTGTTTGAATTGGGGGCATTCTTTAGTAAATGAAATGTAAATAAATTCAGTCATATCTTATCATCTTCTGCCGTCGAAACATGTCATGAAACATCCGATTATAAGATATTTAAAGCAAAAATAACCTTGTTTCTAGCGTTAAAAGATTTGACCGTGCAAAGACTCGAACTCGTGTCCCAAGAAGAAGTTTCACAAATTTAGCATAAATGTAGTCTTCAATACTTTGCAACCCATGAAGATCATTTGTGACAGAATAAACATAGTCGCATGTTTATAATACTTTGATTTTTAGAATGCTGTTAGCGGGAAATATAATGGAGTGGTTGATGATATCACTAAAGGATGTTGAGGTCAAATTTCAATAATAGCACTGCCAGTCAGCCATAGCTATCTGAAATAACTGGAAAAATAAAATCGACATATTTGCGAATAGGCATACAGTCATTTTATAACGGTTTGCGATTTGCATACAGTGTCTTAGCGAATAGGCATACAGTCAAATCGATGCATGTACCGCTAAAAAGGGTATTTTCTTCAAAAGAACTTATCTACGGATAAGACATCCTTGTAGCGGATGGTGACTACTAAAGTTCGCTTAACAATGTTAGAACAACTGTACTATTTTCAACAATTCTTTGCTATGTTTTCAAACAAATAAACAATGTAAAACATAAACTTCGATATTTCCTGATACAAGGTATTATCTCTGTATCAAATAAAATTGGAATTCTTACTGTACTCTTTCTATTCCTACTTGAAAACTTGAAATAAACTTACACGGTAAACTTGAAAACAGTTACTGTATGCGTATTTGGTGGCGACTTCCGGTTTGATACATTCTGAGTTCGTACACTGTGATACCAGTAATGTACACCTGGCAACACCTGTCATTGTACCCCACGCTAAAATGGTTTGAAATTTAATAAAACTTTAATTTAATTCAGTTTGAATTTAGTAAGCGAAAATGAGTGGTATGTATATCAACGGCGAGAAGATTGCGTAGTAGAATGGGTTTTGTTTGGAGTCATAAGAAAGAAAACATTTTTATGAATGTATATGAAAATGGCCTAGTCACATTTCAAAGTACAAAATTTGATTACGTTCAGTCGTAAGTTGAACCCAATTCTTCAAAAGTAAAGAAAGGGAAGGGTAAAAAAATTGTTAGTTGTTTTTTACGTGGTAAATTGGGATATATTACCCGCCTCGACATAATACTAGTACATTATATTAGGATTTCAAAAGCTTTGTAACGCTTTATAAGTTGGTAGTGTATTTGAATTTATCAAATAACAGATTATGCTTTACATTCTGAAATATGTTGTTTTCAAAGAGTTTGAAGGACTTTGTTTTTCTCCAAAATCTTAGAGCGAGCAACTTTAATTCTAAGACGAGACTATATATAGTAGAGTAGCAATGAAGGCTAAAATTTGGATGAGGTGGTCATAAAAATAATACAAAGAATGTTATATACCAAACTGTTCGTCAAGGTTAGTAGTAAATGGAACTGCCGGCATAAATTGCACACTCATGGTGCGGACCTGGCAATCCAAGATTGCGTTATATGGCAGCCATTAATTACAAATCTAATGACTCAGTTGTTGCAGTTTTATTTATTAATATCAAGTGATTGCATGGATATTATTGACTTTATAGTGTACATCAAATTGACCACATTAACAACTTCAAAGTCAAAGTCAATTCAAGATCAAAACACACAAATTCTTCTCTATTTTTCTTATTTTAAAAGACTTTTAAAAAAAAACTTCATAATCGAAAAATGACAGTTTATGAATATAGATAAAATAACTTCAATCAGTTTTCGGATATGATACAATTTTGGACAAGCGGTAAGCAACTATTTCGCAAGGATTTAAATTGGTGTCTGCATAGATTCGCGAAAATTAGCGAAAATTTAACCTTCCCAAATTTGAAGCAATTAACAGTATTATGAAGTTTGTTTCAAAGTGAGCTTGAGCCACATATATCTACAAACATGAAAATAGGTAAATGGTATGAGAAAGACAGAGGAACTATCAATTTTGGTAGATTTTTATGTATTTTGACCTTTAAATGACTTTGACACTTGACATCGACACTAGCACATTATTAAGTTAATAATATCCTTCAAACTTAATTTCACTATAGACTAAAGATATTTTAGAATAAGAAAAATAAAGAGGAAATATCGTTTTTTCAGGATATTAATGTATTTTGACTTTGACATGACCTTGCAATAAAGTTAACAATGTTGTATGTCAATTTGTTTAACATGATAAAATAAATAATATCCATGTAATCACTTGACACTATATCAATAAATAAAACTGCCACATCTGGACATATAAATTTCTTTGAACTGGTAATAAAATTTAATGACGACAATCTTGACGCCATCTTAGATTTCCCTGTTTTGGCAATTTATGCTTGCAGTTCCATGCACTAACTTTGCAGAATATTTTTATATAAAATATTCTATGTAATATTTTTGTCACCACCTTCTCCTTTAAATATGAGACTGTTCGGGTAATTGTCACGCTATATAATACCACGTGTAATAGTGTGTATACAATAAAGCGCTTTGAAAAAAAAGGAAATAAGCAATATAAAAACATTTCAGACCTGTGCAAGCCGCTGGTATAACAAATATTTCGAAGACAATGGTTCCTTCTTCATGAATGGGCTGTGCTATGAGATACCTCTTGACTTCAACAGAAGGAACATCAAAACCATTACCGCTCTTGTCAGTGGTCAAAAGCAGACGATGACAGTTCCACGAAGTAACCTCACAAAACTGCATTATGGGATGGGGAATTTAGGCGGATCAGTCCATTATACAACTCAGGTAAGGTGACACTGCGTTTACTGTATCTGACATTTCTTAAAATATCCGAAATACAAACGCGGCTTTTAAAGACAGTTTACGCATTCTTAGAAATTTTATGTGGCAAACTTTTAGTAGCTGTTTTGAGTAAGTGTGTTAAAAAACTACCGGTTCTTTCATAAAGTATATCCAAGATATTTGGTGTACTTTGAAAAATACAGTATTTTCTTCTTACTCATATACATGTAAGTTTCGCTCGTCTGAGCAGAAAGCTGTGGATTAGCTATTAGTTCGGGTTGGTGGTCCGGCTTCAACCGTTGTGGTGGTCCGGTGTCAGTCGTCCGTTGTCAATATTTCACTTTTCTCAGCTCTTCTTCTCGGAAACCACATGTCAGAGTTTTACCAAACTTGCTCTGAAGCATCATGGTATAGACAACATTTTAAAATTAAAAAATAATTATGTTCCAGTGCACACATGCATCGCTGTTTTTTTATATATAAATATTTAATGTTTAAACGGCAACGTGTCATGAACCAATAGAACGAATATCAACTAACTTGCTCTGTAGCATCCTTGCGTTGTCCCCTAGTGGTTCCGGTTCAGTGCACACAGGCCCGCTGTTACTAAAAAAAGAAAAACATTTAAATGTTTTTTTCTTATGAACCAATGGTATAGTTACTACATGTATTACAGAAGATGAAAAGTTGATAATTAATGGTGAACAGTTAAGAACTTCTTATATGAAAAACAAGAAAATAAAAGTTAAGACAATTATGTGTTCAAGTTATCAAACACTGCTAACTATGCCTAAAAAATCACATGTAAAATATTGAACTAAATGCTTTTTTATGCCCCCGAAGTGTGGCATATTAAAATCGTACCGTCCGTTCGTCTGTCCGTCCGTCTGTCCCCACTTACATATTCGTGTCCGGACTGTAACTTTGTCATGCATTGAAGGATTTTGAAATAACTTGACACAAATGTCAAGCACATCAAGACAACGTGTCGCTTGCAAGACCCACGTCCCTACCTCAAAGGTCAAGGTCACACTTAGAGTTTGAAGGTAATGGAACCCTATATATATGCACACTTTTCTGTCAGGACTGTAACTTTGTCATGCATTGAAGTATTTTGAAATAACTTGGCACAAATGTCTAGCACATCAAGACAACGTGTCACGTGCAAGATTCACGTCCCTACGTCAAAGGTCAAGGTCACACTTTGAGTTTGGAGGTAATGGAATCCTCTATATATGCACACATGCGTGTCCGGATTGTACCTTGTCATGCATTGACGGATTTTAGAATAACTTGACACAAATGTCTAGCACATCAAGCTGATGTGTCGCGTGCAAGAACCACGTCTCAAAGTCAAAGGTCAAGATCACACTTAGAGATTTAAGGTAATGGAATCCTGTATATATACACACATTCGTGTCCGGACTGTAACTTTGTCATTCATTTAAGGATTTTTAAATAACTAGGCACACATGTCCAGATCATCAAGACGACGTGTCGCGTGCAAGACTCACGTCCCTACCTAACTGGAACATCATTACCAAGAAATTTGTTAAAATGTAATATTTGATATTAATGGTCCTTTCTTGAACAATTATCTAAATGACCATATCAAGGCAATTGTCTTGTTGTCAGGTCTCTTATTTGTTGATCATGCACTGTCCTATTACAAAGCTTATCACCTGTTTGACTAAAAATTTGTGGCACCCGTTACAAACTAGATCTATGCAGTTTTTTTTTTTCAGGGTGAACATCTTCTACTTGGAGCACCAGGACTTCGATATTTTACTGGTGGCTTTATAGTTCTTCGGAACGACATCTACATAACTGAATATACAAAGTCGCCGACTAAAATAAATGAAATGTTGGGTAAGATTGATATATAATGTGTTCGAAAAAAAAGTCAATGCACATGTCGTGCACTTAAAAAAAATTCATCGGAAGAAAGTATTCACGCAAAATAATATTTTAGACAGCACACGATAAACTATCGCCACCGTTTAAAAATGTTCGACCAGATAGACTCCTTTGAATATCCATTGATTATATATGACCCATGCCTGATTGGATCGTCAGATGAAGAATCAATAATTGATCGATATTGGAGGATAAACACAGGGCAAAGTCAGTTGATGTAGAAATCATTACTTGTGCTACCACTATGCGTTTATTGCCTATGCGCTTTCAATTAAGGATAATTTAACAATAGGCAGGAAGACACGCAGCTAATGGAAACATGACAAAGTTGCTTAATTGCATTCTCTGCAGTTTGATTAAGAATTTTTATTAAAGAATAATTACAGTTGAATACTAGTTTATTTCTATAATACTATAACACTGATTTTGGTGTTATTACATATGTAATAGCATATCAAAGCAACCACAAAACATCTACAACACGATCCATTTTAAAAAGGGATTTTCCAAAAGTTCCCCCAAAAACGGCAATTTTAGGCATTTTTTGTACCAGAAATGCATAATATTGATGTTTTTTTGTCCTATAAGTACGACACAAAGCAAGTATAACTTTGAAACCTTTAATAAGTAACAAAAAGTACCCACAGAATAACAGGTTGGTATAAAGTGCATAGAACGTTCTAAGATCATTTATACCAGACTGCAATCTTTAGAACGATCTAAAGGATGCAATAATAATAACATAGTTTCCATGTTATTTTAGAACATTCTTAATAACAAATGTAGAATATGAAGTGGAACGGTTGATATCCGTCCTCAGAACGTCCTAAGAAAATCGATTTTATCCACATCATTATTATCATTCATTAGAACGTTCTAACAGTAAGAAGCCATACACAATTATCCTTAGAACGACTTAAGGAAATCGTTTTGAAAATGGTAGATATCCGTCCTTAGAACGTCCTAAGAAATTATACAGATTTTATAAAAATCATTTTATAAAAAACAAATCATTCATCAGAACAGATTCAGAGAAACACACTTCAAAATATGAACAAAAACATAATCTTTCCGACAATTTTTGTTCATCTTTTAAACTACCAAACACATCCGTCCTATGAAAATCGTTATAAAAAGATTCATTCATTAGACACTCTTCAAATTATGAACAAACACTAAAATTGTTCCTTAGAACGTCCTAAGAAAGTTTTTGTTTATCTTTTAAACAGCCATACACTACCGTTCTTAGAACGTCCTAAGAAAATCGTTTTAAAAGATTTTATAAAAATCAAATCATTCATAAGTATAAACAACACAAAATAAGTTCCTTAGAACGTCCTAAGAAAGTTTTTGTTCATCTTTTTTTAAACAGTCATACACACCTGTTCTTAGAACGTCCTAAGAAAATCGTTTAAAAAGATTAGCAACAAATCATTCATTAGAACAATCAAACAGTTTCACAGATGCACACCACAAAAAACAAAATTATAAAACAAAAGATGTGTACCTTAGAACGTTCTTACAGCTTTTGTTCATCATTATAGACTCTTATAATAATGCAATAGTCATACACTTCCGTCCTTAGAACGTCCTAAGAAAATCGTTTAAAAAAACGTTTAATATCCGTCCCTAGAACGTCCTAAGAAAATCTTTAAAACAGATTTTATGAAAAATCTACGCATTCATAAGAAAACTCTAACAGATTCAGAGAGACACACCAAAAATATGTACGAAAGAAATAGATGTGTTTCAGAACGTTCGTTCATGTTATGTTCATCCTTAAGGAGAATGACTGAGTTGTGATTATTAATAAGTTTTACAACATCCTCAGATAATTTGAAATACAAAAAAAGTGAAAATAGTGCATGTTCGTCCTAGGATGTAAAAATATTCTTAGAACGTTCTAAGAGATACAGATCAAGAAATATAAAAAACATTGTATATTCTAACGAATAATTACGAAAATAATAATTCCTTAAGAACATCCCAAGGATAGAGCAAACTCTATATTAAACCATTTAATATATAACAATACAACACATTCAAACGTTCTAAGAGCTTTAAAATTGGAAGATATGTATCCTTACAACGTCCTAAAGTGCTTTGCAAGATTCTAAAAACAGCGCATAACCAGGAAAAGTACCCAGGCTTAGAACGTTCTAAGACATAATGTAAGCTTAACCATGTGAACACTCTCAAGACTAATAACTGAAAGGACCAAGCTTAGAACATTCTAAGGGTATAAAATGCAAGTTAACTAAACAGTACATTATCAACTCCTTTAAATGAGTCAAGCATTTTAAAAGATATACCAACATATTATATCTACTCTTTATAACGTTCTAAGAAATAAAGAACCAAAACTAAGAATTGGAAATGCATCCTTAGAACGTCCTATAGTGCTTAATCAATAGAGCGCTTCAAGACTTTAAATGCAACTTTTCTAAATATGTTAGCTACCTTTCTTTAGAACGTTCTAAGAGAAATTGACTGCAAATTTCAGAGGCATTCCCCAATCCTAAGAACATTATAAGAGAAATGATAAACTAATTTCAGCAATATTTCCATAATTCATAACAAACAAGTTCTAAAGTTATATCAAAACGTTTTTTAACAACTCGCATACTTTAAGCAATGTGCATACACAAATTTGAGCTGCAGCTTGCATTATATCTGCACTAAATCTAATATATTTGAAATGTGGTAGAAGCAAGTTCTGTGAAATACATTCTACCCAACTCGGGCTGTTTCTGTTTTAAAATAACTATTTTTCTACATATTTATATACAGTATAATTAATACTAAAATTTGTCATTTGTTAATTTATAATAATAAGTGCATAAATCTAATCCACTCTTGGTGTATGACAGATGGAGATAAAGTACAAAATAAATAAGCATAATTCATAAAAACACAAAATTTTAAGGGGAGCGGTGGTGTAGAGGTTTAGGTGTATGCCGCTCATCCCGGAGGTTGCGGGTTCGAGCCCCACCAAGGTCACGACCGTACCTCCTCATATGACACCAGTACTGGTTTTTCCAGGAACGGACTCGAGAGTGACTCGGTAAGCTACAAGCTTTCTTCACAATCGAGCTAAAATAAATTAGTATGAACTAAAAACACAAAAATATGTATGCAGTATTTTCTGTTATTTTAATAGCTGACCTGGCTGGGTGAAAGTATGCTACACTCAACCAAATTTTGCAGTTTTTGTGCCTGCGACTGAAGTATTTCACATTACATTCTTAAAACTGTAGAAACTCTTGCACCATTAAATCCTAAGTGTTCCTCTAAGAGACAGATCCATAGATACATGTACAATTCAACTAACACTTAACAGTTATATTAAATGTTCAAGTAAGACACCTAATGCAAATAAACGTTTTGAAAAAATTTACGGGATTACAACTGTGATTTGAATATATAAAGTAAAATCTGAAATAAAACATACAAGATCTACAGGATACCTGTTAGTTTTTGGTGTGATATTACTTTATAGTTTCACAGAGTAGCACCAAAAGTGATATTTTCATGAGTGGCATAGCCAATTTAACTAATGTTGGTGTTTACCAGTGAAATTTTTTTAATCTTTACTAAATGGTTCATACATGTTCATCTAAGCCATACATTTAGTAGCTGTCACATATTTAAAAGTGTATAAATGTAGTAAATGTCCAGCCAGAGTATGATATAGTTGATAGTATTTAACTTTCTGTAAGGTTTATTTCCATCTGAAAATCTTAAAAACTGAAAACAAGAACAATAGCCGGTTTCTTTTTGTCTCCGGTTTTAGGTTTGTCCTTTTCTGCATCTTTTTTCTAGGTTTATTTGCCACTGTTTCACTCCTTGGTTTCCGTTTCAATGTAATCGGAAAGAAAATCGAGTACATAAGTAGCTGCCATACAAAATATGTCTTATAAGGAATATTTGAAGAAGAAAGCAAATTCCAGTGATGATTGCTCACTTACAAGAAATTAATATAATTAAAAATTAAATTTCACTGTCCTTCATTAATGCCCATTATTGCATGTTTATATTACCATTATTTTATCAAAGATTATGAAGATACAACTTACTGCTTGAATAACAAACATTGCAGACCATGATCAGACTGTAAACTTATGCAGGGTGAACAGGATATGCACTGATATAAAACCTTAACAACTTCTCTAATGATGTAATTTTTTTCAAAATAATGTAATTAACACAAAAAAGGTTTTAATTACCGTTGGAGTGTATGTCTCCTTTCGAATTAAATTACCAATGTGCTCAGGCAGGGCAACAATTACAATTATATCGGTTTCCTTTCTTCCTGCCTGCCGAGGAAGTTTTTCCAGAATCCATTCTGATGCAGGTGCCTTTTTTTTCTTTTAAACTTTGATAAAACTTAATCCAGAATTCTGCACTGTCTGTTTTTTAAATGATTTTATATTTGTTATTTGTTTAACATTGAACTTTGCATCAACTCTAGCATAGTCTGGTTTTAGTATATTTGGTTTGCCAGGTGGATTTTTTTTTCAGAAAGTTATTCTCCATATTTATCCAAGGACTGCTGTATTGACCCTTGTACTGTGTTAGAACCTTTTCACCGTTTTGGTAAATTTAAAATGTAATGTCTGTTTTTTAAATGATTTTATATTTGTTATTTGTTTAACATTGAACTTTGCATCAACTCTAGCATAGTCTGGTTTTAGTATATTTGGTTTGCCAGGTGGAATTTTTTTTCAGAAAGTTATTCTTCAGATTTATCCAAGGACTGCTGTATTGACCTTTGTACTGTGTGAGAACCTTTTCGCCGTTTTTGGTAAAATTAAAATGTAATGGCTTTGAAATTTGCACCAAATCTTCAGTATATGGAAGAAGCCATGGTCTAATGTTATACATATTACTCAATAGAACACTGTTCTCAAAATGTAAAAGTAAGTCGGATAAAGTTTCAATGTCAATTTTCTTTAATTGTCTAGAATAAACACTAAATGCTTTGTCAGCATCTTCATGATTATGGCCGACATATAAGAACGAAATGTGAACCTGCAAAAAATATACACAAATCAGTTATTTTTAAGCTGTCAACAAAACAACAAAAATAAGTAAGTGTAAGACAGTTGCTGCATATAATTCCTTGATAAAATTATCCAAACATGTTATTGCTGAAGAAACAATTTAAGATCTATTTTCCTTCTAATCTCAGTTTATTTTTAGATATTTTTAAGCTGGTTGGCAATGAAGTTGATCCTACTTTATTCAAGATAGCTTTCTTCCTTGAAGTGCTTTGTACACTGCTTAAAAAATGAGAACATGTTTCTAGTCTACCAGATCCATAATATTAAAATGACCAAATATTTCATGTGATTAATGATCATCTTATCATTTAATAAATTAATTCACTTTATATCAATTCATGATGGAACTGTTCTCTTAAAATTAGTACCTCTTCAAATATATTCTTGTCAACAAGAAGTTGTAGAAAAGAGAAGACAAATCTGTTTTTGTTTTCACGCCAGCAGTTATCAGCTTGAACATACAGTGTTGGTGGAAGTTTGTCTCCCTGTAATAAGATAATAAAAATTGCGACCATTATTTTTATCTTTTGCACTATAGACAGCATGATGGAATATTCACTAAAACATTAAAAACAGACAGTCACAATGATTAACGTACTTCCAAACATTAATTCGATTTTGAAGTGAACACTAATGACAAGTAGATGATGGGTTACATATCACAACAGATCACCTTGAACATTTGCCTTTAATCAACCAAAATATCATTAATTCAATATATACGTTCATGTTTTTCAGCGGCTCTCTGCAATACCTTCATAATCACATTCAAGGTCAAATTTGGGTCATGCTGGTACTGGTTAAAATCAACATAAGTATGAAACCCGCCATGACCATGATTGATGACGCCTGTGATGTGAGTCATAGCTTGTTTCTGGCTCTTGTGTGGCAATAGAACATCCTCTGAATGTGGCATTCTATCACCATAGTTATTAGCATAGTCTTCAAGCCATGAAATAACATTTAGCGTTGATTCACGTTCGCTCTTGAATTTTCTTTGTTGTTTTGTAAGTGCGACTTGGCTAATGAGTAAATGTTTTTGTTTATTCTAATTATTTTTTAAAATGCCTTAAAGCAAACTCCTTTATCATCTTCAAGTTTCAAAATTCTGTATCGTCCAATAGTTTAAGAATTCCTTAAAGCATGAATGAGCCAACACATTCTCAAATACAAGAGCTTCGACCAATATATGTATCTTTCAAGGCTTTTTATAACGATTTTCTTTGGACGTACTAAGGACGGATGTGTATGACCTTGACCTTTTTTTTGTAGAAAACAATTTAAAACTACAGAAAAAAAATTGAAAAGATTTTTTAGTAATAACCTTTACCTAAAAAAAAATTTATTTTGCATAAAACAATTTTATAATAAAAATATATATATTTTAGTAACAGTGACCTTGACCCGCTAAACATTTTTTGGGCTGAATACAATTTAAAACAACATAAAATTTGAAAAAATATGTTTTTAGTAACAGTGGCCTTGCGACCCCATCGAGAGAAAAAAAAAGAAAAAAGGTATCATTGCAATTGGTAACCCCTAGCTCATGTTATTATGTGGAAACCATATTTCTATTTTTAGTAACAGTGACCTTGACCTTGATCCTAGTGACCCCAAATGCAACCCAAGCTTCCTCTCCCCGCAAACTACCTACACACAACATTCCATTGCAATTGGTCACTCCTAACTTAAGTTATTGAGGGGAAACCATTCTACAATTCCTGGTCACTGTGACCTTGACCTTTGAACTTCTAATGTTCCCATTAGGGGTCCTCTTCCGGTTATGACCAACCTCCACATCAAGTTTCAAAATGTGAGGCCCAAGCGTTCTCGAGCTATCGTTCGAAAACTGTTTTACAATTATGGGTCACCGTGACCTCGAAGTTTGACCTACTGACCTCAAAATCAATAGGGGTCATCTGCTGGTCATGACAAACCTCCACATCAAGTTTCAAGATGCTAGGTCCAAATATTTTCAAGTTATTATCCGGAAACCGTTTTACTATTCGGGTCACTGTGACCTTGACCTTTGACATACTGACCTAAAAACAATAGGGGACATCTGCTGATCATGACCAACATCAAGTTTCAGGATCCTAGGCCCAAGCATTCTTGAGTTCCATCCAAAAACCAGTTGGTAGACGGACGGACGGACGGACGACCTTACAAATGGGCATTTGTTGGGTACTTTCCATTGCCTCCAATAATAAGAAAGTAGCCAACAAGGCACTATATAAAGTATTAAAAGTACCCAACATGTGCCCCTTTTTTTGTTGGCTACCTGACGGAATGAATGATATAGTACCCAATATATGCCCATATGCGGGCTCGGACCGACCGACCGACCGACATCTGCAAATCAATATACCCCTCTTCTTCGAAGGGGGCATAAAGATGAATCTGTTCTGATGAATGATTTGATTTTTATAAAATCTGTATAATTTCTTAAAATGTTCTAAGGACGGATATCTACCATTTTCAAAACGTCGTTCTAAGGACAATTGTGTATGGCTTCTTACTGTTAGAACGTTTTAATGAATGATAATAATGATGTGGATAAAATCTTTTTAGAACGATTTTTTTCTTAGGACGTTCTAAGGACGGATATCAACCGTTTCACTTCATATTCCACATTTGTTACTAAGAATGTTCTAAAATAATATGGAAACTATGTTATTATTATTGCATCCTTGAGATCGGTCTAAAGATTGCTGTCTGGTATAAATGATATTACATGTAGAACGTTCTAAGCACTTTATACCAACCTGTTATTCTGTGGGTACTTTTTGTTACTTATTAAAGGTTTCAAAGTTATACTTGCTTTGTGTCGTACTTTTAGGACAAACAACAATCGGTATTATGCATTTCTGGTATAGAAAAATGCCTAAAATTGCCTTTTTGGGGGAACTTTTGGAAAGTTCCTTTTTAAAATGGATCGTGCTATACATATATTCTAAAATGTACGTCAGGTCCTTTTTGATCACGTTTTTTGAAACAGTAGTGCTCAAGTACAAAATTTATATTAGACTTTTTATAAGTTGTTTGAAATGTTGCAGATGTGAACTTTTGATAATAATATTGTGATTATGAAATGTATTTTCGAACGATGTACATTGTAGAATTTGAAACATACAAAATGGAATATGAATATCATAAATGATACAGGTAAAAAGGTGTCAGGTACTTTTCTTCAACTGGAAATTTGTTTAACACGCCGTGTTCGGATAACGATACGTCATTGTTGACATTACCGATGAACTTATAATAAAGACATTCGCCTAGGGGAGTGCGAACCAATGAAAAATTAATAGGCATTTTAAAATACGCCTGAAATATGTTATTTTACTACTGCACAGATTTTACCTTATCTCAAGCGTTTGCAGACCCACATGTATTTTATTTCTGAAAGATCTTGTCTGTATTTAAGCATAATTTGGGAGCTACATCCCTTAAAATAAATGAAGAATCGCTTTATTGGCGCTGACCCCGAGGGCGAATGCATTCTGCCGGAAGTCCATTGCAGGAGCAGTGTGTTGACACATTTCTTATTTTAACACTGTTTCGATATTGATTTTATTACGAAAAAGTAAAAACCTATTCCTATACTGAAACAAGACATATCTTTAAAACAATGGTCGGTTTTATCCTTATGTAAGAACCCGCCAAATGTCACAGGGTGAGAAAAATGTGCGCGCTGACTGGGAAACGAACACGTGACCTTCCGCTTACAGGACGAATGCTCTCCCGACTGAGCTTAGATAACCGGTCGCTTATTCATTTAATAAGTCCGCACCGTGACATGTGCAAAACAAATTTAATCCTTGTTTTTCTTATCAAATAAGTTACTCGAAATATTGACCGTTTTTCACTGGTCGGAAAGTACAATTACTCTGCACTCATAAGTAACATTAGTTTGGAGGAAACCACACATAATGTTGATAGATATAAACTATTTACGTACTAAAAATATAAAGCCATTCATTAAAGACTGAAAACGCAAGAGTATTTTATTGACCTTTATATGGGATATATCCAATTAAAACGTTTCTTACAGTGTAAAGTTTTCAATCCTAAATGTTATTCATTCTAGTTCTATTTTCATTTGCTGTTGAAAGGCTAACAACATCCGGTCAAAGGCCAGCTTGATCCTGCTGCGCTGAAAAATAGCATGTTTAATTACATCAGTCAAGTGATTGTCATTAGACTACTTTACTACTTTTTAATATAAAGATGTCGTATCAGAAACACTTTTAGACCTATTCCAATGTGGAAAATAACATCTTCTTGAAAGGAATAGAATAACATCAAGAACTATCTTTAACAAGAACTACCTTTTAAATAAGATGGTCGGCGCAATATCTAGTATAGGAAAGCGATTCGAAGCTAGATTTTATAGTAGAAATTACATCGCTAAATATTACAGGGTCGCATCTTGACCGGGACGCATACTGTTGGCCTTTCGCTTACAGAGATCTTAGATCGAATGCTCTCCCAACTGAGCTAACCGGCCACTTGTCTATTCTATCCAAATACATTAAACATGTACCGTGAAACCTTAATCCTTGATTTTCTTATCAAATATGCTAATCGAATTGTTGACCGTTATTCACTGTCCAAGAAAGCATTAATACTCTACACTTGTAATTAACATTAGTTTGGCGGTTACAACATACTATGTTGATATACATGTATATAAATAATTTACATACTAAAATTATAAACCTATTCAAGAAAGACTGAAAATGCAAGAGTGTTTGATTGACTATTCTCGTTTGATATAATCCAATCTGAAGGTGCCTTACAGCGTAAATTTCTCATTTCACAAAAAACAAATTTGCGTGTTTTTTTGTTGTTGTTTTTATATAAATATATATATCTTTTGGAGACCACGAACTTGGAACGAGCACAGGCACACGGAGTTGCTTCTAGTACTTAAGTTACTAAAATTGTTGGTTAGAATGAACCTACATGTAACCGTTCTGTAGCCATAATTTACTTCTGTAATTGTATTGTATTGGGGAGAGCCATCTTATAAGTGGCAAGCACTTGTTGCTCGAACCATTTGCTGATTTTATGACAAAAACTATATTAAACTATACATTCTACTGGTCATTTCATTGGCGGCTGTAAAGTTCCCAACTTCCGGTCAAAAGCGAGCTAAATACGGCTGCGCTGAAAAAAGATGGTCGTCGCAGCTTTGAGTAAATAAAAGGGATTGATAGCTAGATTTTCTAGAACAATGCTGTCGAATTTAATTTCTATGCAGCGAGAAGACGCCAAATGTCACATGTAAGAAAAAGTGTACTATAAACTTGACCGTGGCTTTTCCCATACAGGGATACCAAGCGCTCTCTCCAAGACCAAGCGCTCTCCCAACGGCGCTAACAGGCCACTGCCACATGTTCTCCCCAACTGTGATAAAGCCCTAACCGTGACATGTGCAGCAGGGGAACAAACTTAATCCTTGTTTTTCTTATCAAAAGTGTTACTCTAAATATTGACCTTTATTCACTGGTTATTCTACACTTATAATTAACATTGGTTTGGCGATAGATATGACCTATTTATGTACTAAACTTATAAAACATTTCAAGAAAGACTGAAAACTCAAGAGTAGTGTTGTGACCTGATGGCTTATATAAACGATATTAAATGCGACCATCAGTGTCATTGGGTGAGGAGGGTTCAGCAATAAACAATGGTGAGGTTTCAGTCTTGTAATTATTATTCCAACGTAGTACAATACAACAGATACGTTTAATATACGTGATACACCTGCACTTGGTACCCTTGGTACACTTGTTACACTTCAAGCCCTGTAACAAAGATATGAAACAAGTGTAAGCTAAGTGCAGTAATATTATGTGAAAATATTACAATATGTCGAAGCATATCCGTACTCATAATTATGTTATGTTGTGATCAGCGGCCATGAAAACCTTATAAATTATATGTGAAACCTAAGTTTAACAATTCATCCTTGCTTATTAATAAACATATAAAACATTCATATACAATTACATACCAATTGTGGATCAGGTCCTGCGGTACCATACTGTATAACAAACAGTTGAACATACATGTATATCAGAGGCGTAATACTCTCCACTGGCACGATCTCATTGTGATGGGTTACTGCAATTTGTTAAATAACAGTGTGAACATAGAAGATAATAAGTGATTGCACCAATTACCATTTCATTCTAATGCAATTACAATAAAATGCCAGCCATCTTGAATTCCGCATGTACACTGAAACTTGTACATGTTCTCACGGACAATTAATATTTAGAAATAGAGCATACCTCATCTGTGATCACTCCAATACTTAATGAAATGCAATAAAGTAATAGCAAACCTCTAAATCCATGACCACAGCAACAGAATGCCCACAAACAAAGAAAAAACTCTAAAATCATCTGAGCAACTATTGCGTCTTGACTGCTTCGTGCAACTGACCAAACTAAATGTGTAAAGCACATCTCAGTCACATGGCACGGATTAACAGGTAAATGGCGGGAAACCATACCTGAGTAAACACAGTATAATCAATGGTCTAAGGGAGACAATTTGTACAAGAAAACTAAAGGTATAATAGTATTAAAAGGGACAAAGGTTTAACAGTAGCAAATTTGAATAGACAAAACCAGACCCGGTTACAGTGTATTGCCCTTTTTACTTAAAAGGAGCATTACAAAATAAACTTACAGTTCACAAACATGCTTTACATTCTCTTTGTCATTTCGTTGGCGGTAAACGTTGAAAAGTTACCAACTTCCGGTTAGAGGCAATATGGATGCGCCGAAAAAAACAAAATTCGTTTAAATTTTAACACTTATCCTTTCGGGCCGACTATTAGCCCAAAGACATCCCTATACCTATAACGCCAAAATATTTATAAACATGTACATCTTTGATATCAGATGTCAGTTAAGAAACACGGAGTTCAAAAGACATGTCCAAGAAATGTATCTACGACAGATAAGTAATTCAACTTTAACGGTAACATTTTGCATTTTATGAGTTTCTTACAACAAAGCCAAATTGGCGTAGATATGGGTGATATAAATACCGTTTATCAATACAAAACCTGAAATCAAAAAGATATTTAAAAAAATAACTTTTTACGGCTCCTTTGATGCATCGCATCAATTCGTTTTTGTCTACATTAACAACGTCCTTTCACAATTTTATAACAGTACACCTCTTAATGTCAAAGTATATCAGAATTACGATAAAACTGTCCTAAGTGCTAATGTCCGCATATATGATATAAATAAGGAACAAGCATTGGTCATTCGGTTGAAACCTTAATCGAGGTCCGATGTATCGGAGCTGTACACCGTACATCTTGAAGAACCAGGGGATGTCTCTGGGACTGGACTTGTTCTGTATCTTGCACTCTCGTCCAAAACCTAAAATAACAAAACTCTTCTTGGGGCGTTGGTCATACATTGTATGGATTATCCAGTACCAACGATAAGATTCTAAAATACATACAGTCATACGATCTTTCTCACATACATTGTGCATTTAGGGAAGTATATTTGTGCTGACACGAGACTAAATGGCGAGAGACTATGATAACAGTTACAAATTGTTATACCAAATGGTGTTTGATTTTATGTCCGTATATAATTATTTCACCAATTAATACATTTAACATGAGTACCTTGACTTTTTCGTTCAACATAAAGTAAAATATAACAGTTCATAAAACAAAAGGTTTTTTTAATGTCAGTCCATACAATGTAGATTTTAAAAAATTTAAATTATAACTTCAGTTTAAGAAATAAAGGACTTTTTGTGTTTTATATGATACTATCAACGAAATCCCTTGCATATATTCACCTCACCTGTTTGACTTTCCTCTTCTCTTAATTAACATAACATAACATAACATAAATTTTATTTAACATTAAATTGCATACATACAATTTACAGTCAAACATAGTTCAATTTGTGTAAAGCATAACACATGACAGTTGTTTCAATCATTTAAAGGTCCACTACTTAGCGAAAATTAGGTGACAGTTATTTCAATGGCAAGTACATAACATTATGCAAGACACTAAATAATGAAGATTGGCAGTTTAGAATTTACAAAAAGGTGTTTGGAACACGAAGAAAAGTATGTGTATTATGTTTAAATTTCCGTGAATCGACAAAATGACCACCCAGGTCTTTTTAACTTTCTTCATAATGCATAGAAAAATAATTGTACATATACTGTAATTTGATTAGGATTTCTACATACCAACTTTTAGAATATATTTGAATTTTCGCTTTCCTTAGTATTGGACTTTTAACTGAGAAGATTTCAGTAGATTAAATCATTTAACATTTTTATACCATAATTCCTGACAAAAGGGTACGAAAAGGACTTGATCATAATTTATACCTATCTTTTTTCCATGACACATATAGGTAAGTTCATGTACCAGTAACTTTTGGTTGTATTAGACCTGACCAGCGCACTCGCACTCGCACTCGCACACGTAAATGTAAATGTACAACGTACAACTGCCTAATTTCGGGGGTGATCTCAAACGATTCTAGTATCATAGGATATCTTGGTTACGTTCATTATTAAAAAGTCTTCATCAGTATATAATAATATTCACTATTATCCTAATGACAATCATCACTATCGTGTACTGTAGAACTAATACAATATTGAACATATACGCCATCATAATAATCATCATGAAGAGATTCATCCTTGCAATTAAATTAATCATTAATCAGTTTCATCAAAATCGTCGTTTTCATGAGAGTCATTGTCCCATCAACATCAATTGTACCATTATTGAAATAAAACAATTACATGTAATGTTCCCAACACAGGTTTTCAATGGTACCATAAGAAAATCTATTTAGAAAATGACCTTCAAGTGACCATGACCAAATTACAGCCGTGATATGACCTAAATAAATGAAAATTTAAAAAAAATAATTGTGATTGACATTGAACCCCCATCCCCCCCCCTCGGAACCTAGTTACCAAAATGCAATCCAAATCTCCACATAGGCTATCTACACACTGATCTGCAATGTAATTCGTCACTCCTAGTATAGCCTGAGTTATTGATCGGAATCTATTTTTAGATTTCTGACTTTAATTTTAGTGACCCAAAATGCAATTCGAAGCTTCCTCTCCACACAATCTACCTACACACCACATTTGATTGCAATTGGTCACTCCTACCTCGAGTTATTGAGCGGAAACAATTTTTTTATTTTTAGTAACAGTGACCTTGACCTTGATGATAGAGCCCTTAGTGCAATCGCAAACTTCCTCTTTACGCCAGCTACATACGCACCAATATCCATTGCAATTGGTCACTCTAAACTAAAGTTATTGAGCGGAAACCAGATGTTTGACGACCACCCGCCCGCCCGACTAAGACAACGCCATTGTTATTACCAGGTTTTAAGAAAAAACCTGGTTTATAATAATAATCATTTGAAAAATTCTCATTTTTTTGGTCATATCACTGTTGTTTTTTGGTCAAGGTCACTTTTTCTAATTTTAGATTTTCAACCGGTACCGTTCAAAACCATTGTTGGGGACATTATTTGTTTTATTTTCATAAGGGTACAACTTATGTTGATGGGACAATGACTCTCACGAAAACGACGATTTTGATGAAACTGATTATTGATTAATTTGATTGCAAGGATGAATCTCTTCATGATGATGGTTTATATGTTTAATCTTGTATTAGTTCTACAGTACACGATAGTAATGATTATTATTAGGATAATAGTGAATGGTATTATATAATGATGAATACTTTTTAATAATGAACATAACCAAAATTTCCTATGATACTAGAATCGTTTGAGATCACCCCCGAAATTAGGCAATGGTACGTTGTACGTTTACATTTACGTGTGCGAGTGCGAGTGCGCTGGTCAGGTCTAATACAAAATATGTTTCTGAGTTTATGTCCCTTACATTGTGAGAAATATTAGTGGACCTCGGGCTTTGATCCGTGAACGCACTTTTAGCATTGTGTGATTACTACGGCATGAGTAAGTCACGACTCAATGTTCGAAATTCAACAATATATACATCAAATAAGTGGTATCGAAGTTACACTCTCCTAACTCATCGGCATATAATAGGAATTTAGGATCGCTATTAATAATTTATACGAGAGCATGTAGGGAATCATATAACTTTGTTTTGCTATATACCTCACGGAAAATACCAGTAAGAGCATGATTTTCGTACAATTTAATGAATATTAGTGTCAACACAAACTAATGATAACCGAGACATTCTCACTATCCTGACCATTTAAGTTTCGCAAATTGTTTTTTCAATTTTCAGGACATAGTCCCGATTATCATTAATTTGTGATGGACTAGTATTAATGAAAACAATACGAAAATCATGCACTTACCGTTAACCGTTTTGGTAAAGGAATTTTCGCTTGATTCCCCACAGTATCATTAGACTAGTTATAGCTTCAAACATTTGTAGTTCTTCAATAGCAAGTGCAAAGCAAATATTAAAATACAGTTCTTTAAACAACAATGAAAATATCAGCCAACAAAAGTACTTCTACAAATGTATGTATCACAATTACAGAGGTCCTTTTGTCCGTTGCTTATCGAAGGCACATATTCTTTTTTTCAAAAACAATTGATTTAATCAAACAAGGAAGCAAGAAAATCATTGAGATGAAGTTAATAAAAATACCTCTGGAATCATCGGAAATATTAGTTTGTGCACACAAATGTATATGAATAAAATGTTGTGCCCGATATATAAATACATCTAAAAGCTTTAATTTAAAAACGGCGATGCTTCTAAAAATCATGTTTTCCCCTTAATTAGTTTGTTATACATTGTACGTATAAAGAAACAAAGTGACAATTATAATATGTATCGAACAGGAACCAAGAAGATAAAAAAGAATATTATTCACAATAACTTGCAGTTAAAAACGTAGTATTCTCTGTTTTTGTTTTCTTCGTGATTAACTGTTGTTACATGACTAACAAAACAGTTAATAAATATTATAATTCAAAATAGGTTTTATTTTATATTTTTTATGTTGACTGGGCATGGTTGTTATTTTAAATTCAGAAATTGATACTGCCGAAAGCGTATTTTCAAGAGAGACAGTTAAAACTGATTTGCTCGGGAAAGCTGCCAAAGGCAGATTTTGCTTTACAATGCGGAATCGTAGTAAATTATATTTGTTTACAGTCCATTTCTCATTACCCAGATAATGATGTACAAACTTCAATGTATTAAAGCTGCTCGCTCTCAGTTGCTGTTGAAAAATATATTTTTCATAAAATTTGACATTCTTATTCATAAATATAAAACTTAAGGCTAGAATAAAAAAAAATCTGGGTAGGAATTTGCAGAAATCGATTGAAAAGATCGGTTACACGGCACCGCTACACTATATGTTTATATTGAAATTTCAAAAGCGTTTGCAGCACGTTTAAATTTGGTAGCATATTTTTCGAAATTTAGAGATAAAAGTGACATGAATTTATACTGGAGCCTTTTTATATCACCATATGTTCTAAAATATGTTATTTACATACAGTTTGAAGAACTTAATTTTTTTACTAGAATCTGAGAGCGAGCAGCTTTAATCTATTTTTAAAAAATGATCGAAAAACATCATTAAAATAACATTTATTTATGTATTTTCAAACCATCTTAATTTATAAGGTCTTACATATCCCTTATATAATGTTATTTATTTTTCTACTTACAGGTTACGCTATGACAAGCGGTCAGTATTTCGGTGGCGAGACACATTTCGCTGTAGGGGCTCCTAGAGATCATTTGACAGGGAAGGTAAGTCTAGAACACGATACCACTGCAAATGATTGCCCTCTTGTTTATATATTCGATACGTGCATGACATAACATTTTAATGAGCGTTCAGTCATTGCCTGATGCAAATAAATTTTAAAATGCTCTGAAGCAATCAATAGTGAGATAAATCCTTATGTAAAGCTTTATCTTTGTCTCCTGAGGCCGCGACAATGACTTTATTTCGTCAGCCGTATCATTTGTATCTATGTAACTATGTTGCGACTGTCTTGATTAAATAGAAATAGCATGTAAAACCAGTGATTAAAGCATGCTGACCGAATCTTTTCATGTATTTACAGGCCCGCTCCAACGTTTTGTTTAAATCAGCTTGGGTTCAGTAATAGATTTGCTCCTTCTGTCCTGTTTTGACATCTGGTACATGCGTGTCTCAAATATACACATTATCAAATTGTAAACATATAGAAGGGCTCGATTTAAATAATTTAAATACAAGAAAGCGGGTATGTCATTACAAATTCAAAATTACTGGCGAACGTTGAAACACTTGATTACAGTAGCTTGGGTCAAGAAACAATGAATACTAAATTTTCAACACGACAGTTCATGACCATGGTTATATAATAAATTCGCGGTTAATTTTGCAATTTCCATTCACTCCACACGCAGTACATCTAAGTATACATACGCATTTTAAACAAATCAGGCAATTTTAATTGATTATTCAATAGATGTATCAGGCAAAAAGTATCTTGTCAGTTATCATCGGTTTAAAATATTCAAATATGCAGGTAGTTCTTTTCTCCTTCGGTCAATTTGTTGATTTTTTGTAACATTGTATGTTTTCAATTTTGATTACCGTTCCTAACGAATTACTGTTTTGTACAGTTACACCGAGTAGTAGGCTTAGATATTGATTGATCATTGATTTAACATTGTCATATATGTATAATTGCCATACGGTATGCGTTATTTTTCTCGTCTTGTACAAGGTGAGTTTCGCGAAAAACATAGATATATTTGGGTACGCCAATAAACATTTTGAACTTGGCTATTTCCAAACCCTTTCATTTATTATAAGGGTAGTTACATTTTGAAATGACAGGTATAAATCGATAAGTGCAAACTGTATGTGTCTTATGAAAAAAATGAAATAATGCAGTAAGTTAGTGCTAAGAGGCAAATAAACTTTGTGTAGCCGAATTGGTTGACTCGTAGAAAGTTAACACGAGGGCGTACCAATGGGTTTTAGAGCATTTTAATGCATGACAGCACATATTTAGCAACAACCGTATGTGTGGTTATGGTTATAGGTGTAACGGAGAACGGCTCATACATTTTCTTAGAAAATGGCATGAAAAGTTGCCATTGTCTTTCCCGCCCAACTCCCATCCATATGATGTCAACAATAAAAGTGAATGTGTTTGCCTGACCTGATGAAGCTGTTGTGTTTTATTTCCAGGTTTATTTGTTTGTGGCCAGTAGAAACAGTTTCGTTCTGGAGGAAGCTGACATGACTCTTAGTGGATCAGAGATTACTGAGGTAAATTACTTTCAAACTTAACTTCTTTTGTTTACCATTTCATTTAGTTAGTTACATTTAACCAAAGTAATATGCATGTATAGAGCCTGGACACCAATGTACGGATTTCACATGTAATTTTCATGCTGTATTAAATTGATAATGAAATGAATGAAACCTGTTAACTCTTTCCATGTGCCTTAGATATCTGTGATGTCTTTGAGGACATTAATCCAGTACTGCTAAATAAAGCAGACACTATCTATACTCATACCTCAGATTCCTATGAACGGTTACTATGGAGCTGCCCTGTGTTCTGCAGATGTCAACAAGGATGGTAATGACGACCTGTTGGTAGCAGCACCATTCTATAGCAAAGGTGAACGCGAGGACACCGGGGTTGTTTTCGTTTATCTCGGACAAGCTGATAAGGTGCGTGATAACATGTACAATAGGGTCACATCTGCACATGCATATATATTTGTACATGTATTTTAATAGGCAAACTTGGCCGCTAAACCGTGGAGGAAAGCCATTATCCTGCTTCTGAATAGCTTATAAACAAGTCATGTCATAAAAATGGTTTTATTGGGTAATACTATAGATAATGATCAGTTTTAACTAAAGCCTAAGAGTTTAAAGAACAGCGAGTGTTTTGTCTTTATTATTTAAAGGCCATATACTAAGCCCCTGATAGTAGTCCGGGACCCAAAGAGCCAAAAGCCTCAAAAAAATTATTTACCCTGCTTGGTTTCCTCCCCAAGTTCTGATGGTATTTTTATACTTGTATAGAATCAAGTGTATGTAGAACAATTTAGGCCGGCGAAAGTCCCCAAAATGGCGGAAATCCAAGATGGCCGCCAAAATCACTTAACTTTCTTTTAAATGTTTAATTATTAGCTAGATGTCTTAAAGTCATTTTTCAAATGCCTCTTTCATACATTTTACTTGTTTTTATAAGTATACCCGTTATATAAGCATTCTCTCTTAATTTTGATGATGTTGTTTTTTACTTATTAAAAAGTCTGTAACATCCGTTACAATATTAAAGTGGATGAGTTATACAATTATTCACTAATTTAAACGGCAAACTGTTATTTTCAGAAAGTAATAATCTCCCTATCTTGGTCATTTCAGTTTAAGTTTGCTCTATGCTTGATAATAAAGATTACACGCATTTGCATAAGATACTGACTCTACGTTACCATAAGAAAATAAGAATTATGTTATTCATACATTGTAGTTCAAATATAAAAATTATAGCCTTAACTATTTCTATTGAGACAATTTACCAGATCTGCGACATTTTGTAATAAGTTCTCTGCTTTTTGCAATATGTGTCCTCATCTCAACGTTGTAGTTAACATAACAAAATAAAATATGTTACTTTTCATTACAGTTTTATATTATTCGAAACAGACTAAGTTTAAAACAAAGTATTTACACTCAGTTTACTCAAACTGACATAAGGTCATGCCTGTTCTTTTAAGGAAACTCATTTTCTGAGAAATTGGGAGTATATCTACATTTTATATGTGAAATATACTGCATGCACATGTTACTGTGAACTGAATTGTAAAATCTTTTAAGTTCAAGTATGAATTTAGATATTATAAATCTAATTTTTTCAGCAGTCGGTGACACATTCATTTATGCAAGATAACTAACAAAGAATAATTGTAAAGTTGCTACCAGCTATTATACTGCTGTGTTATATTTAATGTAATTTACTTTACACTGATATGTATTCTTTAATGTGTAATGCTTTACTATTATACATAGATTGCATTATTCATATTAGAACATATTTGCTTCATTTATTAATTCATTTAATGATAATCAATTATTTATAGTCATATAAATCTATAGTCATATGAATAATGGATAAAAAGTATATATATATTACACTCGGGTTTTAATTACAAACTTTAAACCTGTAAAACAAAAAAACGTAATAAATACCTATACTTCAGACCTAGGGGCTTACAAAATGTATGAGCTATATTGGCTTAGGAACAACATACTGCATGTAAATAATACAAAATAATAATTAATCATGCATCCATCTTGTCTGTATTTTGATATTACCACATGCAGTTTGAATAAAGTTATGATTACACTACCTATCAAAGTATAAAGCCCTGGCCAGTAATAAAATGCTATTTACAAAGTATAGCAACTTTCTCTTTAGCCTCGGATGTTTTATCAAGTATTAGTAGGAACTGATAGGAAGAAGTTTACGATATCCCAAACAAAAAATATTGACGAAAGAATTAAAGTTGGCTGTTCATTTTGCCTTTAAAACACATCATTTATTTGGCCTCACTTATCCAAATTACATTTTAAAAACCGATTACATTTACATGAATATCATTTGCAAAGTGAAATATATAAGAATTAAGATACGTTACTTCATATCATATGAAATTGACCTTATTTTAACAATTCATTTTAAAGCTCTTTATTTTATGTTTTCCAGTGAATTATAGAGTTTTCTCAGTGAAATAAAAGTGATAATCCACAGTTTTGAAACAGTGGATTACCATTTTTATTTTTCACTGTTTTGCAATCTTTAACCCGGATTTACGTCAAAAAGTATACCGAGCGTAATTAATGCTGGAAACCATGCGACGATGACGTCGTTTAAATGACGTCATTTGCGCGATGTTTCTGATGACGTTTCCCGCGATTTTCGATATTTTGTAGGAATAAACTCAATAAAAGTAGAGTTTTAACCATAAAATAAACAGAAAAATTGTTGGTATCGGTGTAATATCACGTTAATTTCACTCGTGAACACCAAAAGTTGTTATTTTCACTCGTGGCTGCGCCACTCGTGAAAATATCACTTTTGGTGCCCACTCGGTGAAATTATAACGTGATCTTACACCGAAACCAACAATTATCCTCTATATCTTGCATATTTTAGAGCTAATACAGTTACAGTCGGTACCACTGACAGTTTATAATATACAAAATTCTACCGACACAGTAATTAACAATTGAATAAGACCTCTATGGCATCATAGTGTAACATGTATCTTTATTCATTTTTGTGGCTCGACTATTCGCAGAATAAGAGGGCTATAACAGTCAATTTTACGGCAATTTGGTAAAAGTTTTTTATGAAAGGTACTACCGTGGCCATATCTCAGTTACCACTTATGGGATTGATTAGAAACTTCCTTGATGTTTTCAAGGATGTCAGACTGTCGAGTTAATTGAATCTTGTATTTATTTTAATCACATTATGGCCTCCTTTGACGTAGAAAGTTTCCATGCAAGGTACTATTATGCACATAATTATCTTATTGACCACTCATCAGATTTATTGAAATCTTCAGTATAGTCTTTAGGGGTATCAAATAATCACCTTATTTAACTACTGACTGAGTTTATTACAAATTATGGGCCTTGTTGAACTGAAAAAGTTTGGTAAATATTTTGCATGCAAACTAAATTTTGTTCAAGTGTCATGTAAAAGCTACTATTAGGCATATATCTTAGTTACCTTTGAAACATCTGGTCTCCAGAAATCAAGTAGATTACTATTGACAGCATGAGTTACAAATTGTAGCCCTTGTTGAAATTAGAAATTTTGGTTGGAGGTTTGCATGCAAGTAACTATAACTCACTTATTTCAGTATTCACTTACGCCATTGATTTGAAACTTTATTATTGTCATCAGGGGTGACTGACATTCAAGTGAGGTGACTCTTGTAGAATTCAATCTGAATTTAAGCTCTTGTTTGACTCAGAAAAAAATGATTGAAGTTTTGTATGCAAGATGCTATCATGCATACATCTTAGTAAGCCATTTATGCGATTTATACGAGACTTCAATAAAGACTTCACGGTAATCAAACAAGCAGGTTAGATAACTCCTGACTGGTTTACTACAAATTATGGCCCTTGTTGCAGTAAGAAACTTTTGTTTAAGTTAGCAAGTGAAAGAATTATCATGCGCATGCTTCAGATATCACTTGATATGTGAATTAATTTAAACTTACCAATAGCGTATCAAACAATTAAGTTTGATAATTCCGGACTTAATTTACTATTAAGTATTGTCCTTGTTGAATTTAGAAACTATGGTTAAAGTTTTGCGTGCAAGATACTACTAGTACTACCTTGCATTTACTTCAGTAACCACCTATCGGAGTTATTGAAACTTAGCAATTGTAATCGGGGATATCGAACAATTAAGTTACCACAGATTTATCACAGACTTTTGACGATTTCATGATTACAATTTTCTGCTTTATACTTTGAGAGTCAACAGAATTTCGCTTTGCTATTTACAGTAAAGGTTTTGTGCTATTGACAAGCACTGAGAATGGTCGAACAGGCTTTCTTACGGACAGTTTTTCTTAATATTTTTCGGACCTTGAGAAAAATTAAATTTTATAGCAATGTTTAATGGTAGAATGTTTTGGCCATATTCATTTGCTTGATAGATCAGTCAACTATAGGTCATACAGAAATACTGCACTATAACTAATAAAAAAATGATAAAGCTATCACACCTCCATGTGGCGCCTTGACAAGTTATTCTACCCATTAGTTAGCTGCTCAAACTCATTTGGACATTGTATTTATGTAATGCTGGACGGAAACTGTTTGAAATGAATGTTTATATTATATGTACCAGAATTCAAGCACAATTTTAAAATATCATGTAGCTATTGTTTTCCGTTTAACGTTTAAAGTGGAAAAACTAAATTAGCTATTAAAATACTTGGAGAAAAATTACCACTCAGTGTTTGCTCTTTTGACAATTCCAAAAGTATCATTACTAAGTCTCGAAGTTCGGAAAATGTGAACGAATCTCACCAATACTGAAATTTTGAACAAGAACCTTCTACATCCTGAATAAAATATTTAGCTTAAGGTACGCCATTCTGGCATAATCATAAATACTACGTTTGAAAAAGTTGTGATTTTATTGTTATATTGCTCAATTAATTTGAAAATATTTTGATAAAATGAATGCAACTCTGACTTATAAGGTTGACCAGTCTGTATTGTTGAATATATTGATTACCCATATAAATAAACCAAAGTAACTCATGTGCATACACATTCACTCATCAATTTTTCTAAGTATGCACAAGCTCAAACAAGTGGCATTTCAAAATCATTTTTAAAGATGGTCATGGAAATTAATAAAATGTTTTACAACATTCATTGTACTCGGTATAAAGTTGATAGTTACATTATATCCATCCTCCGATCACTAAATTCATTGACAGGGTTAATCTTTCTAGCTTTACAGGAATTTCCATTCCTGTGCTTTGTGCAACAAACCTCGCTCTAAATTGATTCCGTACAGTGCTGTATGTTCTACAAAGTGAGGTTTTAACATCACAAACTGACCATGAGTGATTAATGAGAAGTATCAAATACCAATTCGGCAAACCTACAAACGAGTTGAAAAAACACACCAAGGTACTCATTTGCCATTTCACCCAGTTGAAATGTATTTGAGCATTAGAATCAGTCAAGACTCTCAAAATTCTTTTTTTCATTTTTCAGGGACATCTTCTTTCTGCTAATTTTATATGTGTGAATCATAAGTTATGTATTACACCCAGATTGATGACAATCTATTAATTTAAACGTTTTGTGACTTTCGAGTGATGAGGTCACTCAGGTTACGGTGATTACAGCGTTGCGGACCATTACGTTTGGTACCTATCTTTATAACCATATTTTTTTATTCTACTGTCTATGATTATTTTTATATTTATGTCATTTGTAACATATCATGCCAAGCTATGCACCTTGGCATTTACAAGTTTATGCATGCTACAATATTGCAATGCCCGAGACTCAAACATAAATCCCCGGGAATACGAGAAACTTTCTTCCCATTTCTGATTATGAGGATGACCTAAGGATGACCTATATACATACCAATCTTTGATTTTATGTTTATGAAAATATTCACAAAAACGTCTTTAAAATTAAATAGACAAAACTATTTCTTGAAGATGTAGTGTATTCTACTAATATTATCAATATTTTACTTGTCAGATTATTACAGTTTTATTGACAATATTAGTAGTAATGTAATTCATACTTGTTATAATACAGTATTATTATGAATGAACAAGGATGTATATATTTAGTATGTTTCATGTGTAACTATTACTTGTTATCAAAATTTCGTTTTTACAAAACTAGCTTTATTAAAACAGGACGTAATGGCTAAATGAAATCATTGATTTTACTTACACAGTCACGGAACGTCTTATTGGTAATGCAAGTTATATACTGTGTTATATAATGTTAATCAAACAAAACAATTCCAAAGAAGATTTCACATCAAAGGAGTCATTTTTTCCAGTTAGTGATGCAACTAAAAAGTTTAGCCATTCTGCTTAGTCAAAATTCAGAATTTAAGTAACGTATTTTTATTTGAAAAAAAACTGTAACGTAAATTTCATGCCTTTTCTGTATCATGCTAGACTTAATTTATATATCCAATATATACTTATCCATACTTTAAACTTAATAGCGAGTAACACATTATTTTATAAAGCCATTCTCACTATTGATATCTATAATAGCATCATAAACATCGCTATTTATGGTAACGTACACGTACATAAAACCCTTTAAACGTAAATCTATGGTTTACCTATGTATAATTTCTATCAAAGTGATTTTGTATTAGAGTCGTTTGATAACTTATAGTCATTTTAGTCAACTATCAGATGATTCTGTCAAAAGAATGTATAAAATTGATCATGAGAATGAAATATTTGAAGAAATTATCAAAATATCTTACTCGTAACGTAAAATACATGGATATAAAAAGAAAACTATCTGTCAAAATGGCGTTAAACATAATTTCTAATATATAACTTCAACATTAAATAGGATTTTATAAGTAAATTAGCGCTAGTGATAGCTTTTAGAAATATGTAATACACATATGTCCATTTTTAGGATATTTTACTTATTTTGGCGGCCATCTTGGATTTCCGCCATTTTGAAGACTTTCGCCGGCCTAAATTTTTCTACATACACTTGTTTCCATACAGGCGGACACTCGTCAGTTCAAAAATAACATTAAACCTTGGGGAGGAAACCAAGTAGGGTAAAGTGAATTTTTTTGGCCATGGGTCCCGGACTATAGGCATAATTTTTCATTACGTATTTTCATGTTGTATCTAGTAATTGCCTGAAACATGTAATTAAGACTTTGGCAAGAATGAAGTGCCACTTTTGCAAGACTAAAAATTTCACAAAAACATAGCTTGCCAATCATCATGTTTTTATGAGATATTTTAAGATATGTGTTGACTTTTGAAAAATTCGACACATCTTTGTCTTTGATAATGTACATGTATCTATAAGAAATGATGTAAAAAGCAGTAAGTTATCAACTTGAGTTATCGAGAAAGGAACTTCGTGGTACGTTTAGTATATGATCTTATAACAATATTTGTTTGAAATATTTTTAAAGTTAGCTCCTTTTTGTAAATACGAATTTATTTCAACTGATTCTATGAAATTGCTACGTCTATTTTTCTGTGAAAGATAATGATGACTTAATTTTCTCACGAATTCCAAAGTTGTGGTTCCCCATTGACGTAAATGTCATCATACATTTGTGTTTTGTAACACTTGAACATATATGTTAGTGCTGCGGTAAGGTGACCTGTAATTTATCAGAACAGAACATACATGCTTTACTCTGGTCTTGTCTGGTTCTGTTCTGCTATGTCTTGCTCTGCTCTGTACTGTTCCTGGCTTGTTGGTTTAATCAGTATTTTTTTCAATTTTCATAACATATATTCGAGTGTCAAATAAATAAACATGTCCCTGTCGTGTTTTTCTCTGTTCTGCACATGTCTTGTCTTGTTCTGCTCTGCTCTGCTCTGATTTGCTCTGTAATTTATGCATTGAGAAAGGTCCATTGAGAAAATACCCTAGAAGATTAAAATAATTTTCATCTTTCAATTCACAGAAATTTGAGCCAATGTCGACTATGCTGACCGGAAGTGATAAAGCTGGTGCTCGCTTTGGCTCTGCAATTGCAAGTCTTGGAGATATAAATAAAGACACATATAATGGTAAGGGGAGGTCATTAACAACATACTACACATATAGAAAATATGTGTCATTTTTCTCGTTAACTGTAAGGCAGTTTTTCTTACACTTTGTTGTATTGATAGAAAAAGAACGTTTAATATTTTTCCAGGGAATATCATTACAATGAAGACAAGTCTGTTTATACAAAGTGGACTGGCAGCGTTATACGTTTAAAAAGTATGAAAATATATTAATGATTAGTTACCTGTGCTGTAAAGAAAATTAACTTGTGTATGCAAGTCAAGAAAGTACAGGTGTTAAATGCTTATTTGCTGGCCTGAATAGGAAAAACAGCAATGGTTTGTCATAAATATTCAAGTGACACATTCTTATGAAATTAAATAATTTGCACGACTGTACATTAATGCCAAGTTTTAAGATATACAGAGAGTTCGGAATAAATTTTGAGTTTCTTTACTGATATAGAATGTTTTTTCATCTAACTAATTAATCAGATATTGTTGTCGGAGCACCATATGAAGATGAGCTGCAGGGCGCCATCTATGTTTACAATGGATGTAAGACTGGTGTCTGGCCTCATTACACACAGAGGATATCAGCGGCCGACCTCCGTACTGGACTTATGTCATTTGGAATTTCTTTCTCAAAATCAGAAGATATGGACGACGATGGGGTCAAAGGTACGATAGAACAGAAAAATACTGTACTTTTTTGTTGAGGACTCTGAACGGTCCATCTATATTAGAAGTGTTACTAAAGCTTTCGAGTCGAGTTTTCCGGACACATTTCCTGGAAATTTGAATTCAAAAATAAGGAAATTTTATGTAAAATATATAGAAGATTAGTTAAACAAAACACAGCACTATATTGTACAGAAACAATCAGAATTTCCAGTATTTTAATCTTAAATCCAAGGTATTTAACCGAAATCGCTACTATTGGCATTATATAAATCAGAAATCTCTTGAAAAATCAGGATTGTTGGCATGATGTTAAAGATAAGGAAACTGGAACTGTATGTTATCTTACTTATTGTGCTGGCTGACTATACGAGGTGAAATCTCAGTTAGACATTCTTACCACAACAGCGTGCAAGTGAAAATGACATATATCTAAATTCTCTATTTCAGCTTCCCATGTATTAGAATATTAAAACAAAATGCAAAAAAAGGAAGCAATTAGTACAAAACCTTCAACACATACGAAACGAAAACATTTACTTAGAAGGCCAAGGTTATTCATGAAAATCAAAATACATAACTCTTTTTGATAGTGCGTCTTGTCATAACCGTGGTAGAAACTCCATATTTCTTCTGTAGGGACCTTTTTCATATATTATATGGTATATCAACCGTAAAGTGTACATTACTTTATTCCAGATATTGCGGTAGGAGCTTACCTATCAGACAAAGCATACCTATTGTTTGGACAGTGTGTAATCAACATAGATATCACCGTGGAAACGAGCGTCACACAGATTGACAACGATACTATACAGATGTGTCCTTCAACTGATGGAAGTGAAATCACCGAGTGCTTCAATGTGGACGTGTGCTTCCGCTACAACTATCTAAAGTTTAATACTATTGGTAAAGTAATTATTTTACTCAATGCTGAATTAATAATGACCAAAAAGAGATATTAATTAGCTTAACATATTTTGTAATGTAAACTAAGCAAAAAATTTACCGGGTCGGAATTCCTACTCTTTGTTTTTTTTTATTGTTTTCTTCTTGATTCTTTTTAGTTTCCTTATGATGAACAGAAGATATTTTCTCTTCAAAATAAATATGCTGCAATTTAAAGGTATACAAGTGGTTGTTGACAGTATCTGCCTCCCGACACTGCAGGTGTTGCAGCTACTTTTTACGGAACCTTCATCATAACATGTATATTTGTTTTGTGCGTTAATGTTTCGTTTTAGAAACAAAGTTTTGTATTATTTCAAAGTTAAAGCATGCACAGTCTTTCTGCTTCAGATGTGAACGTAACTGTGTTGTTAGATACATACATGGGGGACTTAAACAGAATTGCTTGGCAAAGTAATGGAAAAAGTATCAAAAGTTTCATGCTGAGATTGCTTTCTGGGGATAATTCATGTATTGGACAAAGAGACGTCCTTATTAAGGTAAGTGCAAAGTTAAAAAAACAGGCCATTCGTGTTTTTCGTGCCAATACATATTATATAAAACTATAGTGTCATTTCACCCCGCGACCACGCTGAACAAAACCATGAGCATTAAGCAGATGACAGGTGAGTAGTGCGAAATCTCGATTTTTCTACCTGCGCCCCTATTAATTATTCGTGTTTTCACCCAGTGCCTACAATAATTAGCGAGTTTTCGCCCAATGCCGTCGCTATCCTAACTTCTTGATATCGTGTTTTCGCTCGGCGAAGTCGCGGGGCGTAAAAGGCGAAATATCACAAATCAACCACCATATAAAACAAAATATTTTTATAAACAGTCAGATTCGACCAAGAACAAAACTTGCACCTTAAATCTATTAAGTTGTATAAATATTTAGATGTTTTTTTTTCAATTTAGTCTACATCAGACTTGGTAACACCTGTGCGGATTAAAGCAAGTTATGACGTCATTAGTATACCAAGCGGTAGTGCCCGTGTCCAGCCAACAGTTAACAAGTTCGATGGTGAAAATCCCGACAAACAGATCCTTTTAGCTACAAAGACTGTAAGTTTTACATTTACATTGCAAAACTCATTTCTAGTTTGTTTAACACATCACGTTGATCTTCGATCTTTGATTTCTTTGTGGTCAAAGGAATTAGAACATAAATAATTAACAGAACAATGGCGTATAATGCACTTATAGACCATTGTTTCAGCTGTATATGCATAAAAGCCCAAGGACCACATTTACAAAAAGTTTTATTCAGAAAGATATCTTACCGACAGAAAGACCCTTTATTTGTACCAAAAACATTCAACTTTGCTTTTTGAATAGAAAAGTACATATTAGAAATATAGCCCAGTATTTCTGACAACTATTTTTCTTGACGAAACGGCTTGAATACGAAAGAAAGGCATATATCAACATTGTTTTAGAGTGAATAGGACATTGGTCTGCCATTATCCTATTACATGTAGTATATTTATTTTACTATATCAATAAATTCAAAGAGATCCTAAGAGTTTAAATGTTCCTCGGCTTCTACAATAATTACACAATTTACACTTACTATATATATTATGTTTCACTCTATTTCAGCTGGATTTCAAGAAAGACTGTTCGAACAATGAATGTAAGACTGACCTGCGTCTCACAGCAAAAGCTAATTTTGGCACATCTGAGAACTATTTCATTTTAGGCCTGTCGGATTTAACCATAGATGTCAGCATACTTAAAACCGGCGACCCAAGTTACAGCTCATATTTCTTCATTTCCTTCCCAAATACTCTTCAGTATCAGAAGGTATGGTTGAACTAGTGAAATTAAAATAAATTATCTTGGGACTATATGATTTTTTTTATATATAATCTGCCAGTTGGCAAAGAACACTGGAATAGTTTAATTTAGATACATATTTGAGTTTCAGTAGATTCAGAAATTGCTGCTTACCAGCAGACGGTCAGGATCTAAAATGCAATATTGAAGGACATATTGATAGGTGATATGACAAACATATTTTTCTTGAACCACCTCACTGCTGTATGTACACTGTATTTGATAATATAAAACAAATAGTAACCATTGTAGAGCATATATGACGTACAAAACACTCAATTTGAGTTATGAGCTAAGAAACTCTATCACAAATTCTTCATATCACATTCAAAAGCAGTCCTGTCTAGAGCATAAAGGGTAAAATATTCTTATTCTTTCCAAATTGGGCACCAAAGTCAAACCCAGGAAATGAAATTTCTAATTATTTCTTGTAGACAAAATCCTACGCAACACCCTAGTGTGTTTATGAACAATGTGGAAATACAGAAAGTATTAAACTACAAGCACTTAGGTCTCTACTTCTCTAGCAATTTAAATGGAACATTTACATACTAGATTATGTAGTAGGAAACTAAGGAAAGGCTTATCAACGAATAAATATTATGCGTCAAATTAAAGACGATCGTTACTGACTGACTGAGTGGGTTTGTTTACCCTCGGTACTTGACACTGTCATATCGCTACAGTTTAATTCTTGTTTAATTTTTGTTACATTAATTGTAAGTGTTTTATTATGCACTTTTTGTCCAGTTTAAGTTTCATTTAGCAATCCATATTACGTCAGTGGCAATATACACATTGCCTCCCCTCCAACACCACCATCCCACCCGAGACAACATCTTATTTTTCTCAATAAAAAGGCTGGTGACCTATCATTTTTAAATTCGTTTTCAATAAATTGATGTTTGAAATTCTCATTGCTTGAACATTAAGAAAAAAAACTTTTACAAATGACTACAAATTTTACATATTTTTTTATAGAAAATAGTTTCTCTTTATGTTTTTTTTTTTCGGTTTGAATACATTTTGAAATCTCAATTCAATTCAAGTTTCGTGAGATAGGATCAGTTGCTTAACATTTTAAATAAACAACAATGGTGAGTTGCCAAATTTAGAGTTTTATTATTGATAAACATGAGATAGGGGTCATTTTCACTGCCTTCGGGGGTATACTACAAAAAGTGTCCATTACTTATAAATAAGGCTGGTGGCCTACCCTTTTTAGTTCATATTCTGACTTAGCAGGTATTACCTTTTACTACAAACGAAATTTCATAAAATTCTCGTATTCTGAAACGTCGATCCCTTGAAACCATATACATTTCTTTTATCCATCCAATCTTATATTATGATGATGTCATCTTATGATAATTGCACAAATGAACAAAAGCAACTCTTGAAGAGGTACAGTACGAGGCTGTCCGTATTGTCATTAGTGTTTATTAGTATTATGAATCCTGCCTTCGCCAACTAAAACTTTTAATGATCTACCTTGATTTTAAAGGGTACCGAAAGTCAGAAAACTCGACAGCGAAATTCAAACGAGCCTGTCATTTTATTTCATTTCCAAAAATGCGTTTGAATGTGGTCAACTGCGTTTTAATGATTTATTCAAATTTTCATTGAAATTGCGTGATTCCATCTGGTTTAAGGACGCCGCCATTGATAGCTTTAAAGCCTTATTGCGCCTGCGCCAAGTAACCAGATGTGACGTAACACTGCGCTGTCTAAATTACGGAAGTACATCGAGGTCTTTCACCTGTTAACTGGATGTCGGCCGTTTTGAGGCAAACCATTTCATAAAATACATTGTGCATGTTTACCTATTACAATGTCTTAGCGATGTTTATGTCAGGTTTTTCTTTTAAAAAATCTTGAAAATGATTGTTTAATGACGTTCGGTGAAATATCATGCATGACAAGACATAGTGCATTTTACATTCGGCCTTTGTGAAATAATCTATATATTTTAATCATTTTCTTTAAGTCTCTAATGTTACGATTAAGAATTTAAATGTTTCAGTCTTATGCCATCTTGATATAGATTTTCCCAAGTGCACAACTTTTCTCGTTTAACTAAATCATGCCGAAACACATCATTTTACGAGAATATTAGGTTGAAACTACTGTAACGCAGCGTATTTTTTATTACAGGACCATATGCTATTATTTAAGACACAGATTTATTTTTTTAGATCTAGATTCTAGTCTATATATAGGGCTGGCATTTATATTCAAAATAATTTTTAAAAATCATATTGTTACAGTAAATGTGAAAATGATAATATATATGATACTTACATGTTGCAGAACACTGAAAGCTGAGATCTTTCTTAAAATTAAATTTTCGCTTTCAGTAAAATCAAAACACAAACAGTATCTCATTTTGATAACGTTGCCATGGAAAATAATCAGCGAGGTTCTAACCATTGAAGGAATTTGATTGGATATAGCCCAAGGGCATATTTCGCAACAAAAGATGCGATATGATTTGTTGTTAATTGGCGATCCCATGTCAACAATCTAACTGGTCACACATTATTGCATATTGCACACTGGTCAATTGCATTTGATAATTACACAACAAAATGCAGAGTGCCAAATTTAAATTATGCAACATTTTTGGATGTGCACGATCGCGGTAATTTGTATATGAATATATCACTAATTTGCATATGAATATATCACTGTGATTAAAACTAACCATATATTTAATGAATGATAGGCCGATATAAAGTTTATACATATACATTATTTGTCACTAACCTTCGAGTAACATTTATAATGTATGATCAAGTTTGCATAAAAATATTATTTAGTCATCTAACGTAAATATACCTTAGTAAAAAACATTTCAGCAAATGAAAGTTTCCAGCACCCCTACAAATGTTCAGAAAAAAATTATCATTTTTGCTGTTGATGACAAAAATTTTGTACTCTGATGAAACGTTTTTCTATGCAAAGGCGTACCCGGATAAAAATGAAGTATACGCACAGTTGTGCTAGGGGGGTTCCCCCGAAACAAAAAAAGAAATCTAACATTGCATCTGGTACATTCTAGGGACACTTTCAGCACGTACAGAAAACACAAACAAGATATAACCACATGTAAATTTATTGCATCACATGTGTCAAAATTGACTCGGTACAACTTGAAAAAGAGAACAATCAATATCAATATGAAGCGATAATATATAAATTATTTAAACACGATCATCTATATTTTTTCCCCATGTAACAAAGAGGGATCTGGGGTGTATTTTAGATTGCATAATTTCCTGTAGAGAATGTAGTTCTTCCTCCATGTACTAGGGTTCAAAATTATACGGTACAAGTCCGTGATCATCAATTATAAAATATGTGTTTTACTTGCAAATGCTGCACAAATACTTTTGACGTAAATTGAAATTAATCTTCGCACTTTGTCTCATTTGTTTATAAGTAACGGGTGAGAATTGCGCTGCAATTATCGGTTCCTAAAAAAATCTAATAATGTAGGATCGAAAGGAATTTGTCGTGAAAACTGTGAAAGGTCGTCAATGGTAAAGAAGCTCGTAATAGATAATGAAAGTTTTTTTTGTTATGGATCAAAGGAAAATTTCAATTATATACTATCAGCAATCAGAAGAAAAAGGTAGCGGTCGCTGGTCTCGGAAACTGATCAGTGCAGTGTGACGTCACACATAGTGGGTCACGTGACTCTATAAAGCAAATATGGCGAATTACATTGAGCGAGCGACCGGCTAAATATTGACGCCTTAAATCAAGTATATCAAAATTAATATCGCATTAATTTTGATTGCAAATAAGCGATTCTGTATTAAATTGTACGGACTACAACATGGGAATAAAAAATATTTTGACTTTCGGTTCCTTTAAGGACTGTACAAACTGTGTCATGTTTTAAGAACCATCTATTTATGTCACCAATCAATGTGGCGTCATACTTCTACTCGGGGAACAGGAGAAACTGGGTTCTGCACTCCCAACTCTAACCAACAGCAGTTCTTTTCTCAAAAATAGAATATTCTCATCCGTTTGCTCTTGTTGACAGCGCGAAACAGCCACTTATTT
>JAFMSR010000013.1:25857759-25889120 GCA_022818135.1 Saxidomus purpurata
AATGGAGTGGTTGATGATATCACTAAAGGATGTTTAGGTCAAATTTCAATAATAGCACTGCCGGTCAGCCATAGGTACAAATGTATCTGAAATAACTTGAAATATAAAATCGACGTATTTGCGAATAGGCATACAGTCATTTTATAACGGTTTGCGATTTGCATACAGTGTCTTAGCGAATAGGCATACAGTCAAATCGATACACGTACCGCAAAAAAGGTATTTTCTTCAAAAGAACTGCAATAAATGGACGGCACTGTTGGAACTTATCTACGGATAAGACATCGTTTTAGCGGATGGTGGCTACTAAAGTTCGCTCAACAATGTTGAGAAGAGAAAAATTGACAAAATATCGCAATTTTAGAACAGCTGAACTAGTTTCAACAATTCTTTGCTATGTTTTCAAACAAATAAACAATGTAAAGCAAATACTTGAATATTTCCTGATACATGGTATTATCTCTGTATCAAATAAAATTGGAATTCTTACTGTACTCTTTCTATTTCTACTTGGAAACTTCAAATAAAATTGCACAGTAAACTTGAAAAAAGTTACTGTATGCATATTCGGTGGCGACTTCCGGTTTGATACAGTCTGAGTTCGTACACAGTGATACTGTAACAACATTGTGACGTTGTGTCTAGTTGAGATTGATTTTGTTTACAGACTGAGACCATAGATTTGATGGACAGGCCTAACTTGCATTTTGTCGGTCAAAAGCTATACATAGCTTGTGTTACATGTTTAATCCTTTTCTGACAATAAATTTATATTGTATTGCAGTGCATGGCCATCTTTCTTTTGGGCCTGGCGCTGACAGGCTGTAGAAATGTGGAGCCACAGTGGTAACGCATTCGCCTCAGGATCGAAGGGCCCTGGGTTTGATCCCTACCATCGCCATTTCGGTAGTGTCCTTAGGCAAGACACAAATAATTCCACATTGCCTCTCTCTCTTCGAGGTTGATTCCATCTGGAATGAGTCTCGAGAGCGATTAATATAAGTTGTAAGAACTTGTTTCGCAATTGAGAAAAAATGAATTGGTATATTATTATTAAAACTAAATGAAAGAAATTCCACTCATTATAAAATTATGCACAGCTCTTCTTCGCCTTTCAGGATTAAACGGATTTGGCAGTGCTGAAAGCCATGAAATCGGAAACAATCTATAGACAAGGACAGGTCTGAAGACAAAGTCTATTGTTAGATAGTTAAGGTACGTTATACTTGGACATGTTGGATAAGCAGCATATTTGCTAATAAGAGGGTGCCCAATAGCCCAAAATATTAATTTTGTCCTATTAAGTATTCAGTATGCCCACAAAGCATCCTTACCTAGAACAGCCACAATGCTAAAAAATCAATTTCGACCAGTGTAGATGAAGATCAGACTGCCTACATAAGGGTCTATCTTAAAAATAATTTCTTAATTATCTTCCCTTTAATTATTAAATCAAAGCGCCGAAGGCACTGGAGGTGTCCTTTATACGATAATAGTGACCACTTCCCAAAGCATACAGATCTTAAATGGTAGTGTAACATTGTAACAAGAGGACAGTGATGATTCAATACTGCAGAGCTGCATTCTAGTTTGAATATGATTGCTCCATTGATGTACTAAATGCGAACACCCACGTTTAGTGTGGGGTACAATGACAGGATATGACAAGTGTATATTACCAGCTTACCCATTCATATCAATATGAACTTCCGTGTCATTGACCAATCTAACAGTTGGCAATTTCATGGAAGGGCAATAAATACATCAATTATTGGATTAGCTAGAGTTATGGTTCTTGGTCACAGCACTCCCTGATGGTGGGATTCAAGTATTAATTCAATCCCAGTGTTCAATAGTATCCAACTTTTACTGACAAGGTTTTAATAGAAAGGGAGATAATTTAAATAGTTATGTTATCTAAATTACAGTTCTCCATATCCTAAATGTCTTCAATCATTGCATGAAGTATCAAATCACGACGGCCCTAGTGGTCTGTAAATCAAACTGTCTTTACTGCAACATGATTTCACCCTAAATTTATAAATCCTGCCCTAGCTGAGTGGTGCTTACATAATATTGTACATCTTTTATGTATCTATCTTGAATATTTCCTCCAAATATGAATCATACTTAAGTTTCTTATGATATATTAGAGTCTGCATAGGACTGATGTACACTTGTATAAACCCAAAAACTGTGTTGAGCCGCCAGCTGTAAAAAGGGCCAACTCCTTACCAAGTAGAGATAGGTAAAATAATACCTAATTAGACCTATCACTAAATGTGATTAATAGTAATTAGTCAAGATGGAGTTATTGTTCTTTTTCACTGCATTTCCTCTCATTTTGGTTGAGCATTGTATCAAGTTTTATTGAATTCTAACCAATAGTTTTCAAAATATGCCCCGGACAAGTAAAAAAGGGCAATAACTCTGTAATTACTCAAGATAGAGTTAACGTTCCTGTGCATTGCACTTGCTCTCAATGTACTTGACCATTGTCTGAAGTTGTATTGAATTCCACAAGTAGTTTTCAAGTTCTGCTCTGGACAAGGAAAAGTCACAAAGGGCAATAACTCTGTTATTACTAAAGATAGAGTTATGGTTCTTGTACACTGCACTTCCTCTCATTGCGCGACTATTGTATGAAATTGTATTGAATTGCAACTAGTACTTTTCAAGTTATGCTCCGGACAAGGAAAAGTAAGAAAGGGCAATAACCCTGTAATTAGTCAAGATGGAGTAATGGTTCTTGTGCACTGCACTTTCTCTCAATGTGCTTGAGCATTTTATGAAGTTGTATTGAATTCCAAGCAGTAGTTTTCAAGTTATGCTCCAGACAAGGAAAAGAAACACAGGGCAATAATTCTGTAATTAGTCAAGATAGAGTTATGGTTCTTGAACACTGCACTTCCTCTCATTGCGCTTGACCATTGTATGAGTTGTATTGAGTTCCAGCTTGTAGTTTTCAAGTTATGCTCCGGCCAAGGAAAATGCAACAGACTGACCACCCGACCAACTACCGGGTGACTCCTATATACCCCCTTAAATTGGTTTCGGGGGTATAAATAATAGATGTATTAAACATGCATATTGTACCACAGAAAAGTGGTCTCGATTTTTCTCAACAGCCAGTAATAAAAAAGTTAAAAAGTAAGCTATTTACAGTAACTACAAAGGGAAGAAATTCTAAAAACAAGGGTAGCTCATGGTGGTGAACATTTATGCCATGTTAAATAAAAATCCCTCCATGCAGAAATATCCCGGACAAAGATATTATTGGATTTAACAATGAACCTCTATGTGTGACCTTGACCCTAGACCTTGTTCATGCACATGATCCTTCGTTTCATGGTGGTGAACATTTGTGCCAAGTAACATCAAAATCCCTTAAGCATGAAGAAGATATGCTCCGAACAAAGTCATTCTTGAATTTGACCTTTAACCTTTAAGAGAGTGACACTGACCTTAGAACTAGGGACCTGGTGCTCGGGCATGACACTCCGTCTCGTGATGGTGAACAATTGTGCCAAGTTATTTAAGAATACCTCAATACATGGATAGTAACAGCTCGGACAAGCTGAACTCAGATATACAGACGCACATGCATACACTTAACGGCCATTAAACAAGGCATTAAATCCCTATACCTGTAGAATGAATAAATAATTATGATTAAATAATTAAGTCAAATAAATTAACTCTCCTCCTCAACAAAACCAAGGACATAAGCTATTTCTTAAGCATGTGAAAACCCTATTCATATCTACTAGACTACTAATTGAAAACTTTTACAACAATTTAATAGGGTTATTAAGGTAGTGATGTGAATCCGCCGGATTATACGGATATCGTTTCACTCTGTACCTTGAGTGACCTGTACCGCTGCGATAGCCTTGTGGTTAGAGCGTCCACTTAGTTTGCGGGAGGTCGTGGGTTCGATCCTCGGCCGCGTCATACCAAAGATGAGAAAAAAAATGGTATTGACAGCTCGCTTGCTTGGCGCTCAGCATTATAAAAGGGTAGTTTCAGGAAGATAAAGAGAAGCTTCCGGCTTCTGGGAAAAGGTAAGTACTTGTTACTGGATACCCTGTTTGTCACACAATAGCTTTGTAGCTAATGTTGTCTGTTGATCATATGCGACGTTAAATAAGGCTTCTTTATCTTTATCTTGGTATAATGTAAATATAAAACTGCAATTTCCCTGTCATTTATCATGTTTATTCGCTGAATAAGAATGAGTTAAGTTTTTTTTTACCGTGACGACAATGACACAGTTACTTAGTAAATTGGCTGTTTATAATTCTACCTCAAAGGGTAAACCCAACATATAAACATTAATTATTTTGTCCAAGCGTGGCTTTAGACATCAAGTCCAAATGGCTTTTCAACATCTCGAACAGTCGAAAATCATTGCAAATTAGTTGCCAAAGTATTTGTGAAATTCTATTAGCATAGTTTTTCAGAATGTTTCATGTTCTGGTCATCTAATGAGCTTCCGCATCCTCTTATACATCTGCAGTATAGTTGCAGTGAACAGTTTTGATAAAGTTGGCTGTTTTGGATCAAATTCATCTGCTAAAGAACATATTGGACAGGTCAAGTCTTAGTTTCATTAGTCAATGTTGTTAATAGCTAGTCTGTTTGGTAAATATCATAATATGGTTCAAGAAACTGATAAAGCAACATCAACTTTGGAAATGCTTGGAGACCAGTAAGGTTCTTCAATTTGTCATTATTGTCCCTGCAATAGTCAATATCGAATCTCGTCTTCAGTTTCAGCACTTCAGTTTTCAGCTCAGGCGTTTCAGTCCTTAGTTTCTGTAAAATTGCATTCATATCATCCATTAAATCACCATCAATGTCCATCTGCAAAGTCGCGCCAGTTTCATCAGAGTCTAAGATGAGTACCAATGGCGTTTCCTCTTCTGTTAGCATCGGCCAACAAGTACAGCTTAAAAGCTTACTGACGGGACCCAGTCTGGATTCAGTCTATCATACAAGTATGCCTTTTTCCCTGAAAGAAAGAATGTAAAGAGTATTTACAAGTTATGTTTTACAGAATTAAGAAATATGATAACCAAAGAAACAGTTAACTTTATAATGTATACAAGCATGGCAAGGGTGATTAGTAGACCCAAGCTCCTTGGTTCTAACCCATGAAAATTTTGAAATACCTGTATTTGACCCGCAATAAAAAACCCTACGAGTCATATTTTCATGAATTTTCATTCATGCCTCTATTACTTAATGTAAATGTCCATCAACTTGTTAATTCCAAACACTCAGGCCGCATCAACCATTGACGCATAAGAAAGTGAGAAATGGAGGGGTAACTTGTATTTTAATCTACTCGCTTTCGGAAAATCACTGACATGCCAGCTGCTAGACCTTGCTGTTTTAAGAATTTTCTGAAAATGCAACAGTATATATAAAGCTTCATTTCAACACAAAATGAAAAAATGTGATGTGCAAACATAAAATACAAGGCTCGAAACTCAATGACCCATGGGTCGACGTTTAAAAATATCACATGTATTGACTCTTGAAAATTTTACGCTGAATTGACAATGACCCTCAAGTTTCAAAGCCTACCGGACACCCTGATGGCCATAATAATCATATAATATAATTATAACGTTTAGCCATTATCAAAAGTAACCAGTCAACTCATACCTAAGTAATCTTGTACCTGAATTGGTCAACTTGTACCTGATTTATTTTCGCAAAAAGTCAACTTGTACATGTACCTTAAACTTTTTTATGCAATATCTTTGAGATAATAGTATTTTTTTATCAATCATCATTAAATATTTGCATTAAAATACTTTATTTTGCAAAATTGTATAAGAAAATGAAATAAAGAGAATTTTTGAAAAAAATCAACTCATACCCTACGTAATCATTTGTTTTTAGCATTACTAAAATAATGAATAACGAGACTTTTGAAAATTGTATTATTTTCATCATGTTTATGACGAAAATATGTTTTATTTCAGTTCAACTTAGGGTTTCTAAGATACAATAGACCCTCGGACATCGAAATTTGGTTTGTAGACACACTCATAAAATTAGTAAATTTGCTTCCTGTTTTATTTTTTGTACTGATTTATGTACAAACTTTAATTAATTATTATTTTCTGTGTGATTTTATTCATAAAGGCGATGGAATTTCAGATCAAGTGACAGTAACAGTTAACTGAATTTTGAGAAGACTTAGTTACTTTTCGAATGAAAATACCTTACAAAGTAATTCTCGGCTTCGCACATCCGGGCACTGATTAAAATACCTATGTAACTATATTCGGGAAAGGTGATTCCTCGGCTTTCATCGCTGGTCTGTATTCACCTAGCAGGGATTACTTTTATTTACACTGTCCTGTGACTTTGGAACATGGTGGGGGTAAGAGTGAGGTTGGGTGCGCACCATAAACCGGTTTAAGCTCCCCAGTGGTGTTTTTGCCACTGACCGTTCCAAGGCGGTGCCCCACTGTGTTCCTTTAATTGTTCGTTTTGTCCTCGTGTGTTTGCTTTGTATGCTGGTGTGTGTTGGTGGTGTGTGTGTGTGTGTGTGTGCGTGGTTGTGTGTGTGTGTCGTGTGTGTGTGCGTGTGTGTGTGTGTGTGTGTGTATGTGTTGGTGGTGTGCGCTTCTGGGTGCTGTGGGGTTCGTTTTGGGGAGGCTGCGTTTTTGGTGCGTGGCGTTCCCTGTTTGATATTATTTTTGTTTTTTTACTTACAAAATGCATAAAATCAAAGAAGAAAAATGAAAGAAGACGAGTGTCTACCATTAGCTTAAAATCATAGAATTGAATTTGTAGTAATTCTGTGTGGTTAAAAGCTTTCTGTTTCATTCGAAATAAACTTAAACTTGCATATGGGTGTACGGTAAAGACCGAGTTTTCACCTTTCACCGAGTGACGAAATGAATGCGATCTAATAATCCGATTGGTTAACTAGCTAGTATGACGTCACGGCGAAGCCGAGAATTTATTTTCTTACATGCAACAGAGAAAGTAAAAGAAAAAAAAAATTATATAACATTTAACTTAAGTTAACATATACATGTTTTATGATAAAAGCACTTTACAAACTATTGACAATAACTGACTTTCACCTGAAAAAATCAGTTTTGAAACAAAATCTACGAGTTGACTACATACATGTTTGACTACATACATGTAGGGTACGAGTTGACTTTTTTACCAATCATACGGCAGAAAAAGTGTCAAGCGTATATCAGCAGGCAATCGATAAGTTTTGGGGATTAGGAGTTTACGGAAACAACTACGGTTCGGTAATATCCGTAAATAACGGTCAGGGTCATAAATCATTGATTTATATTTGTACTGGAATATTGCCTAAGGGAGATATTGAACTTGACGCGTAACTTTTGTGAAAATCTTATGTTTTAATTTTTATCATTTCTACCAGAAGATAAAGAAAATTCAGCATTATCATTCACATTACTTGCAATTAATAATAATAATAATAATAGTAATGTTTTAACTAGTAGCACTATTTCATTACAGTCACATCATCAGTCATAAAAATAGTCACAGAATAATCCAAAAGCTACAAAATTCGTGAATTTTGACATAATAATGAGAATGAATCTAGTGTGCACTTGATTTTTCATAATCGGCTAATCCCTTTACACGTGCGTAACGTTTGCTCGTGAGAATTGTTTAAAATTGTAGACCTGTTATTTTCAAGTACAGACGCACACGGCAAGTATGTTGCAAAAGTATGGTGTGCTTTAGAAACGTGAATAGATGGACCTACATGTCCCCGGTAAATAGTACGTCAACTTGTTTTATTTTGCGATCTTAAATTCCTAATCAGTGTTATTCCTGATCTGATAAAGACTGACATTTGATTTCGGTAGGCTTTTTTAATTTGAGAAATAGAACAGTTTCCTTTCAGAATATCAAATAGATTTTACATACTCTAGTAAACGCTTGATGTTGAATGCCTTAAAAAGTATGTGATTTTTCATCAAATGGCTTGCAAATATATTTAACATTTTAGAAGAAAAAAGGATTTATTGTAGGAAAAAAACTTTTCCGTTTCTGCAGTAGAATAATACCTGTTACATTTTACAGATTTTGTCATTTAATACTCTGCACACAGATCAAACCTTGCGTGTTTCTTTTTTCTTCTCTTTTTGTTAATGTAATAATCAGCTTATTTCTTCGGGAAGAAATGAAAGACAAAAGATACGAGTAATAAGACTACCTGGTTTTGACCTGTGTATTATGAAAACTAGCTTTGGTCTGGAAGAAACTCTATGTTGACACCTATAAAATGAAACCAATTTCAGCGGAGCGAATTCTTGCCTTTCACTCGAGACAAAGAGAAATGTAAAACAAAATATAAAGTACCCGTGCAAGTGTTTCGAAATAAAAATGCATGCATAGTGAATCTTTTATGTGTTGCAAATTAACATCAAAAGCTAAATAATATTATTGATAATTATACTGAAAACTCGCTATAAAGACGATATCATGTATATCCGGTTTCAATGAAAGGTTTTGCCTTTTTATGAACAAAAAACTGAAGATTCTAACCCAGTTTGCATTTTAATGTAAAACAAAACCCAATATACAACGTTTTAAAGATCATGGTAAATGTTACGTAATGTCCGGCCATAAAACTTATCGATGGCCTGAAGCAGTTAGATCAATCATTCGGAAGTGTTCGGCCAGCATTACGGAAGCAACCGAGCTCCGATCGTAAAAATGAAATTATATACCTGTTAAACAAAACCTTAAATAAAGACCATTCTCTTCTTTATTTATTTTTATATAAAATATATCACTTAAATGGAGAATGATTGTTTTATTCAATCCCGTTTGTGATTCTAAAATAAGTGTTATAGTTTTTGAACAAATTGAAGATAAGCTGCAAAATTTTCACTTAAAATTGTGACATTTTGGGCGTTTTACTATATATTATATAGTAAAACGACGGGTAGAGTTTTTAAGTTAAAAAAAGACCAAACAAATAAAGTCTCAGAAAAATAAAAAAAATATTCATTAAAAAGGGGAAATGTTATATTTTATCATCCCGTTTGTGATTTTAAAATATTTTTATTAGTTAAAATGTTATCGCGAGTTAACGACAGCGCTCCTATACAAACCTATAGTAAATTTGTGGCGTGTATTGGCCCTGGCTGTGACACTTTTTCTGCCACATGTCAGGTACGAGGGGACTAAGGTACGAGTTGACCCGGAAGCTTATCAAAGATGATTATGATAGAAAGATATACCACAGATAACAGTTACACGTAACAGATAGTAATACGCACATTGTATGTCTGTCAATGTCTGAGACCATACTCAATTTTATATGTACAGTAGTGAATTTATAAATAATTGCTTCCGGTCAAAGAGAAATTCTCCTTTGAAAAGAGTTTAGATACAGTCTAATTTATTTACGAATCACCCAAGGTTGACTTACCGCTAACGCAATTTGCATACATGTTTGGGAAATCTTGACCGAATTTTGCCCTTCTCCTTTCTTAACTGATATTCTCACATTCACCCTGGTTTGTCAGAAGACGGAAGACGATAATAGTCATGGCAGGAACCGTCGGTTATAGAGTATTCCTGGTCATGGTCAGTCAATTTGTATCCAATATGGCGGAAAAATAACTCGTAACACTATCAATCGGAACACCTCGGCATGGGTTAACGGAATCTGCCGAGATCCTCCGATCGGGAATATTGTTTGCCCTATTTTCTTCAATGGCGGATAATATGTGAAGAGTGCCTGTTTACAGTATAAATAAAACAATCTGACTCCGAGCATACTATGTGTAGAAAAAATATATCAACATATGACGAAAATGGTTCTGTATGATAAACGATTGTATAGAGTTTAGCATGAATTATTCAACAAGCATGAAGTGTTTCCGGCAATATACGTACATTCTCAAATGTTTGATTCTGATCGTTGAACTATTTTGTGTCGGACGATTTTCAGATGAGAATAATCAGTCTTCGGTTTAAGAATCAAGCCTCAAAATGCCGGTAGGTACTATAGTTGTCCTTACGGACACCTAAAAATACCAGGAAAATACAATGTATTTTGGAAATTATTGAATATTTTCAATTCAACATTGGCACAGTTATAGCAATGTTGGGAATCCTTGTTCATTTACTGACATAGTTTTTTCTTGTCAAGCATTCTTATAGTCGAGAAGGTTTCTGAAGGATACCTCTTGTTATTTATTGACATATCTTTCAGTTTGAAGGTGGGAAGGCGGAATTACTTCTTTCTTCAGCCCACAAGTCTGCACCAAAGTTGATTGCCATCACCAAGGAGGAGGAGATAGTTAACATGGCTATTGTGTGCGACAATGTGTACATTCTCCCGGATACTGCAGAAACAATAGAGACCATGCTGGTTCTGCTGGGGATGTATTGCCTAAGAGACTTGGACTATCTCAAGGTCTACTTGCAGGTGCTGACAGTTTTTCAACAACAATATGAGGGACACAAGACATGTATGGTTTCATACAGTTTCTGAAACTGATGACTGCAGAGATTAAAAAATGAGGTTTATCAATATTGATTCACAAATGATCATGGGATAGACGGAATGTTAAATTTAAGTCTACAGATTTTAAACTGAAGGAAATTTATAACTGTTCAATATATGAGAAATGTGATTTCTCTGTCCATTTGATGTCATTTTCATCCACAAACTTGATAGGTATAAAATTTAATAATAGCTGAAAGAAATCTTGCTGACATATTTCGAACTGTTAACTGTGAGATTAGAAAATAGGCATGGAGAAGTGCAAATCCTATACTGCAAGCTTGATTAGATTTCTTCCTTATTACAGATAATTTGTAATTATCTCTTAAACTTGTAATTTCTTTAAAATTACATAAATGTATAAATAAATGGGTTTTGTATCACTCAGGTAACCCTGGGGGGGGGGGGGGGGTATAAATTCACTGAATTTGCTTGTCTCCCTTTTTTAGCTCGACTTTTCGAAGAAAGGGGAGCTATCCTACTCGCCTCGGCGTTGGTGTTACACCTTGGTTAAGTTTTTCATAACACCCCACTTTATTTCAAAACCATTAGAGGTAATGCTTTGAAACTTACAATACTTGTTAACCATCATAACCTCCATCAACAGACAAGAGTAGATAACTGACAGGGTTTTTGTCAGAATTATGGCCCTTTTGTTACTTAGAAAGTGCATTGAACTCGGTTAAGTTGTTCGTACCATCCCACTTTATTTCAAAACCATTACAGATATTGCTTTGAAACTTTTCATACTTGTTTACCGTCAGGTTTTTGTCAGAATTATGGCCCTTTTGTGACTTAGAAAATACAATGAATATTGGTAAAGTCCATTTAAATTGAATTAACCCTTTGAGATTTTCCCTGGAAACTTGGAATACTTGTTTGCATCATTACCCCCATCTGTAGGCAAGAGAAGGTAACTCTGTCAATAAACTTTTGAAAATTAAGGCTCTTTATTGACTTAGAATCTCGGTTAAGTTTTTCGTACCAGTCCACTTTTTGACTGAGCTGTTTGAGATTTTACTATGAAAGTTGGAATATTTGTTTACCATCATGATCCCCAAATGAAGACAGGAGAATGTAACTCTGTCAAGGATTTCATTTTAATTATAGCCCATTAACCAACTTAGAAACTCGATTAATTTTCATTCTTGTCCACTAGTTGACTTAACAATTTGAGATATTGCTTTGAAAGTTGGAAAACTAATGTACCTTCATGATACCTATCTGTAAGCAAGAGAAGATAGCTCTGTGAAAATGTTTTTTGATTTGTCCATAGAAATTCCTAGTTAAAGTCTTGTGTACAACTTGCACTATATATCATTAATCACTTTTAAGTATTAATTTTAAACTTTGCTGCAGTATTCAGGGATATCAAACAATTAAGTTTGATGACTCTTTGTCTTAATATCTTGCTACTTGTGGCCCTTGTTTTTACAGATCCTTGTTTTGCCTTTTACTGCCAAAGTTTTGTTTTATTGGCAAGCACTGAAAAAGTTGAGCGCGCTGTCCTATTGACAGCTCTTGTTATTATGCCTGCCTGTCTGGAACATACATTGAGTACTATTCAACAGTTGATATTTCACACAATGATAGAGGGCATAAAGAGGAGGTGCAGTGTGCAAGAACCATAACTATACCTTCTTAATTAGTTGAATTTTCTCCCTTTATTAGAATTTCTTGTCTGCGGCATAACTCGAAAACTCTTGAGGGGAACTTTTTTCTACTTTAAATATAATTCCCTTTGCCGGGGGGCGGGGCGAGGGGGGGGGTGAAGTATCTCAGGGAGCATCCATCGTTTCCAATGGTTTCATTTTTTGTTTGTTTTTATACTAAAGCATATGTAAATCATAATGTAATTGTTCTTTGTTTTGTTCAATTTGTATTAATAAGATGCTAGTATGTCTGTGATAACTGATCTAGTCATTTATATCATTAATAAATAAATATTTTGTTTTAGGAGTAGTTGTCATTTCTTTGTTATCAGTCCAAAATTGGCAATGCTGGAATAAAACTAAAACATGTGACATGTTTATCTATATAGATTTTTTGGTGACTGGTGTTGTAAAACAGCACACTTCAGTTTTGAAACATGTCAAGTGTTGCAGTTTGAAACACCTACCGTGTTTACTTTACGTGTTCATGTGTTTTAAAAGTGTAACAGAGGAAGTGTTCTGCTTTGAAACGTGTCACATGTTTCATTTGGAACACGTGAACACGTTCCAAGTTGGAACACTAGTGTTTCATCGAAAACAGTGTGTGTTTCAAAAGTGAACACGTGACGCGTTTCGTTTTGAACGTGTTTTAAAAGTAACGGGAGAAGTGTTTCAAAAAGTGTTTAAAAACGAAACGTCCGTTTTTACAGTGATATATTTATCAGCATTAGTAAAAATACTCATGTAAGTCGGTGATTATTAGGGGCTGAATTTGCTTTTCGGTGCACGTCAGCCGTATTAAGCTTGCTTTTGACCAGAAGTTGGTAACTTTAAACGGTTACAGCCGTTAAATGACAAGAAGAATGTATAACATTTTTTGAATTGAGAAATGTAAGGCACCTTTTAAGAATTACAGACGTTTCGGCCCCATGACATTTCGGCCACATGACGTTTCGGTCCCAAAGACGTTTCGGCCCCAATTGCCGTTTCGGCCACATGACATTTCGGCCCCAGAAAGCTAATGACATATAATGACCGGTGGATTACCGACGAATAAAACGTGCTCACTAGATGACCCAGATTTGACCATAACAGCCAGCGGCATTCAGGTCACAGACGGAGAAGATTTAATCACTCAAGTTAGGGCGATTATTGATGAACTGGGTGTTGACGTCTCGTCGCAGACTATGATTACAGCGGCAACTCGCCTCCCTTCTCGGATAAACAGAAAACCTCCAATTGTGAAATTTAGTGTGAGATCTTTAAAAGAGAAAGTCATTATCCTAATGGGCAAATATAAGCTGAAAGATTCTGATGCATATAGTTATGTATACCTGAAAAGCAGCAAATCACATGCAGAGAGACTTATTGAACTTAATGCTCGGACAATCCTGCGAAGTATCCCAAATGGAAACATGTTCAGGGTGGACGCAAACGGTAGGATCAAACCACGTTCCCAAGGTAGTACACCCGGTAGCACCACAGCTGGTCAACAATAGGAAGAGAACCGGTCCAATGCCACATTGAAACTAGCGCATCTAAATGTATGTGGATGGACGAAAGATAATAATTTGCTAAGGGTGAATTTGTTAAACTCTGTTAACGCGGATATTATATGCATATGTGAAACACATTTACGCGGAAGCAATAATGCTACATTACCAGGATTTAATTGGTTCGGTAACAATCGCATTGAAATACACCGTAATGCGCCAAAGGGGTCAGGGGGAGTTGGAATATTTGTGAAAAACTGGATTTTTGAGTATTACGACGTGAAAGTGATAGATCGTTCAACGGACGGAATTATTGGGATAAATCTTACCAATAAAGCTTCAGATTATGAGTGTGTGATTTTTAGTTGTTATTTGCCACCAGAAAACTCTACCAGAGGCCGCGACAGTCAAACCTTTTTTGCACATATTCTGTCACAAATATATTTGAATAGCGACTGTGATAATTTTGTAATCACCGGAGATTTTAACTCGAGAATCGGCTGTTTATCTGATATATTGAATGAAATAGACTCCATTCCAGAGAGACAGGTTCTTGACAAATCGACCAACCAACATGGACATGCATTTGTAGAATTTCTGTGTGATAGCAAATTTTCAGTACTTAATGGTAGAATATCACCTGAAAATGATAATTTTACATCCATCTCTAGGAAAGGTAAGGCTGTTGTAGACTATATTTGCGTACCACAAGATGCTTTTCCGAAATTCTTATCCTTTGAAGTCCGAACAGTCCAGTCACTCGTGGATCAGTTTAATCTGCATGGATTTCTCGGGGATAAATCACGTTTACCAGATCACGCTGTACTTCTGACCGAGTTTTACTGTATACAAACGGGTTATACGGTACCTAGTTCAGTAGATGAAAAGACTAAGCAAGATAGGTTTAAGTTCAGCAAAATTCCCGTTGATTTTATGAATAATGACCTAATTCGAACGGCAATAAATGAGACCATTCTGGGAATCGAATATTGTAGGGACACGCAAGAAAGCGTTGACACAATATATACAAACCTATGTAATGGTATCATTGACGAAATGAACCTTAAAATACCAAAGTGCAATGCTTCGTCCAAGGCAAGCAAAAGACATAAATTTCATAAACCATACTGGTCTGATGAGTTATCCCAACTGTGGAATACAATGAGAATTAAGGAAAACGCGTTCCTGAAATGTTTAAACGGTCGACATGCTAAAAACACTCTAAGAAATGAATATATAAATGCACGTAATATCTTTGATAAAAGACTGAGGCAGATCGAGCGTTTGTATAGACGCTCATTTGCAGACGATATCGAGGAAATGTCCACCAGAAACCCAAACGATTTCTGGGAAAAGATTAAGCAACTCGGCCCGAGAAATGATCAACGTATACCCGTGGAAATTATTGACGATGATGGTAATGTTTCGCGTGAGGAAGACATGGTATTTGATAAATGGCGAAAAGACTTTGAAAATTTGTACAACGGAAAAAGCTATGATTCATTTGATAGTCATCATTTTCAACAAGCAAAAATACATAAAGTTCTCTTGGAGAGTACAATCGAAGATCCACTCTATGAACAAAATGACCTACTTAATAGAAATATAACTATTGAGGAAATCTCCAGTATTATAATGAACGCTAAATCGCGTTCTGCTTATGGATATGATGGTATACCCTACGTCGTTTTAAAATATCCGTTAATAAATAGAAACTCTAAAGCGCATGTTTCAGCTGATATTTGATACGGGAATTATACCAAGTATTTGGAGACGGTCTATTATTTGTCCCATATTAAAGGATCCCAAATCCGACCCCAGGCTACCGATGAACTATAGAGGAATAAGTTTACTTTCATGTGTAAGCAAATTATACAGTTCTTTCTTAAACAAGAGACTTACCAGTTTTCTAGAACAAAATAATGTGTTAGCAGACGAACAAAATGGTTTCCGTCGCAACCGTTCCTGTGAAGATCATATATTCACGTTAAACAGTATCATACGCAATAGTGATAACGTATTCAAAGCGTTCATAGACCTACGTAAGTGCTTTGATTTTATAGATCGTGATATGATGTTGTATAAACTGCTTCTAAACCAAGTTGATGGAAAAATGTACAATTCTATTAAAAGTATATAGTCAGTCATCCTCCTGTGTTCGTATAAACGGAAAATACACGGAATGGTTCAACTGCGTCACAGGCGTGAAACAAGGAGATAATTTATCCCCGACGATATTTTCTGTCTTTATAAACGATTTAGTAGCCGAATTAAATGAACTTGACCTTGGTTTTGAAATCGGTGAAAGAAAACTGTCGGCCTTACTATACGCTGACGATATTGCCTTATTAGCAAAATCTGAAAATGATCTGCAACTGCTGCTAGATACTATGTACACGTGGTGTAGAAAATGGAGAGTGCTAATTAACACTGAAAAATCAAAATGTATACATTTCCGGAAACGAAGATCCGCACAAACAACGCATAAGTTTACCATTGGTAATAATGAGTTAGAACTGGTTGACTCTTACAAGTACTTAGGGATTATATTCTGTTGCTATAAAGATTTCTCATTGAACTGTCAGGTACTTGCTAAAAGTGGTGGACGTGCACTGGGTAAACTTATCTTGAAAATACATAAGATCAAGGATTTCGGGTTCAAAACTTTTGAAAAAATGTACTTTTCATGTGTCACTCCTATTTTGGATTATTCTGCAGCGGTTTGGGGTTTTAAACACTGTCAATCTATAGACAACATACAAAATAGAGCGATCCGTTACTTTCTTGTGGTACACAGGTTTGCCCCCGTCCTGGCTATTACGGGAGACACAGCATGGCTACCCTGTGATTATAGACGATGGATTAGTATTGTACGATATTGGAACAGACTTCTAGCGTTTGGTGACAACAGAATAACTAAACAAGCTTTTAATATGGATTACATTAACTGCAATAATAATTGGTGCAGTGATCTGAAAGAACTACTACGCAAAATAGACTTAACGGAATACTTTGACCATAAGATTGCTATCGATATCGCATTGTGTAAATCTAGAATAGATAATTATTATTTCCGTCTATGGTCTGAACAAATAACCTCAGTGAGAAAATTGAGAACTTATGTTACATTCAAAGTGGATTTTAAGCAAGAAAAATACGTTCAGTTAAATCTTAATAGAAACGAACGCTCACTGTTAGCTCAATTCCGTGTAGGTATATTACCATTAAGAATTGAAACAGGGCGATATGTTGGAGAAAAACTGGAGAACAGACTGTGTACTGTATGTAACAGAAACTTAGTTGAGGATGAGGCTCATTTTCTTGTTGACTGTGTCTTTTATAAAGATATCAGAGACAGTATTTTTAGGGAACAATTATTAGACATTCAGTTTTCCCAAATGCAGAACAACTACAAACTTAGTCATATCCGCGAAAGGTTGCAAAATATATTGTACAAGCTAATGTTAAAAGAAGAAATGCAATTTTTAAAGGATGAATGTATTATAACTTACTGTATTGATTTATTTAATGAATATTACTTTATTAATTTCATTGAACATTTATTTTACTGAGAACAGCTGAGACTATTAAATTCTTCAAACGTTAATAAATAACAGGTATTCTTGAAACAAATTTAGTAGTACTCATGTACAGTATTGTATTTGTGTTAAGATAGATGTCATGATGAACTTACTTTAGTACTGTTGTTAAAAAAAATATGAAATATTCATAATTTTCTGTAAATGTACATATAAATATAAATTTATTTACCCTTCTCATCTCAGGACATGATATATTTCACTATGACAATTAATTACAGGTGACATATAGGCCCATTGGGCCGGGTGTTGTGTATATTGATTATTTATAGTAATAAGTATGTACTGTATAACACATGTCACGTTAATAAACAATTTACGAACTTACTTACTTAGTTATAATGTTATTTTATACCTGTAAAATGATAAGGCTGAAGTTTTTAAAATTGTTTTCTTCACTTGGATAATTGATTTAACACATCGTGCAACAATACAATGATTACTGAAATCGATATGTATTTCAGTTAAGTTGTCACAGAAAGATATCAAAACAGAAGTAGTACATACTTTAATACAATTATTTTATTATACTCAAAATTGAATATCAGTTTCAGTTTTCAGTTTTTATTCACCAATTTCAAATGGGGACATCAGTCTTCAACATACAATACGTTTAAAATAACAAAGATGTATCTCTTTGCTGCAAAAGTTTAAACCAATATTTTATTATCTTAAGTTTTCTGTATATGTGTATAGGAATTCTTCCCAATTCTCCCTAAATTGCAATGAGATTTGTTGAATTTCCAACATGTTGAAGTTTTCGACAAAATTTGGAATGAACATTTTCAACATCAAGACTTTTATGATACCCCCAAATTTCAGTGAAACGGGCAGTTCTAATTGATTATTTACAATAAACATATTGTGCATGGAAAAGGACGCATGTTGTGCAACTCTTTTTGAGTGCGACACCAGTTTCAATTTTTATATCAATGAACACCAAGATATTTAAAAGTCGTAACAACTTTTATACGTGAATTGTAAAGATAAAATTTAGAAAGTAAATTAAAGTTATTACATTCATTAAGTATTTTCTTGAGTATTACACTGGTTTTATCAGAAGCCAGACACATTGCAAATTTGATAGAAAAAATATGTTCAACTGAAAACATTATTGACAATTAAAGTGGTTATGACACGCACGTGTGAATTTGGCATGACGCGTGTGACCAAACAACTCAATTAACTAACACATACCGACCTTTTCGATGATTAAAACAATTTATCACTGCCTACAAATGTGATACTTAAAGAAATTTAAAGTTTTCAACAAAAAAAAATCATTACTAATCATTATTGAAAGAAATTTAAAGTTTTTTTTATTTTCGAACTTACACAATTTCAGAAAGTATCTAAACGAGCATCAATATTTTTTCCAGTTATTATATTACATGTATGTCATTTCTGTCGTTAGTACATTTGTACATTCTATACATATGTCATTTAATAGAGCGACATATCTTTTTCACAAAATAAATAAAAAAACTCTTTCTGACAAGACGTTACAGAGAAGAAGCGAAAACATATTAAAGTTACAGAATCACATTTACAACTAGCTCTGATTTATTGACCAAGAAAGATATCTTATCGGTGGAAATTATCTTTATTTGTTCCATAATTTCCAAAGATGCTTTTTAAATCGCTGTACATTTTATAAATATAGTGTAGTATTTTTTCAATTATATTGCAAGAAATAAAAAAGGTTTTCTGGGAACTCTTTTTGACGAAGAAATGACTTGAATACGAACAAAAAGACATATGCCACCATTGTTTTAGAGTGAATAGAACATGGTTATATGATTATCGTACCATTAAATTAATTTTTCTATATCAGTAAAAATCAATTTGATCTGGGACTTTAAATCAAGGTAAAATAGTTCAAGAATAAATAGAACGCAATTATATCATTATTTCATCTGTGAATTCTTATTCTTACTGTATAATTACAATCATATACAATATCCTAGATAGTAAATCTGACATGCTAATAATTATTATTATCCGTTTATCAGTGCAGCAAAATCTAAAATAAAAAAGTAAACAAATCCAGTATATTATTTTATGTCTGCCCGAAACATAAACTTCTATCATCTTTAATTATTTTGAGTAATTTAAGAAAAACACCAATGATTTTGTTCCGTCTTTTAATATGTTTTTACCAATGAAATTGTTCAAATAAACTTTAGTAACTTATTGAGATACCGATGAAATTGTTTAGCGCAAAGATTAATCAATTGTATCAAAGGAACCGAATAATTGCCGCCACATCAACAAACTGGTTCTTTACATACATAATCACCTAATCAGCACGCAATTAAATTATTTATTTATTATCCAATGAAATTGTTTCATTTATTAATTAGTTGTATCAAAGGATCCGAAATGCATTACAATTACATCTTTTAATTGTGGTCACAAACAACTTTTTGCACAATTATTTTAGAAAATAACAACAAACTCGTTTATTGTATACATCAGCATTTATTCAATACGCAAAATAACAATGATTCATTAATTTATTTATTATCAAAGGCCCTTAATTATTTCTACAAATTACCACTAATAATTCAATTTTAATTTTAATTATACCATAACACAAAAAATATTTACATCTAAAGAATATTATATACTCTTATATGTATACTGGGGCCGAAATGGACATAAAGTGAGGCCGAAATGTCATGTGGCCGAAACGTCATCACAATTTTCTTGAGGCCGAAACGTACTGGGGCCGAAACGTCTGGATTCACCTTTTAATTTAAAAGGGTCAATAAAAAACTCTTGCGTTTTCAGTCTTTCTTGAAAAGTTTTATCAGTTTAGTACGAAAATAGTTCATATCTACATGTATCAAGTGGACAAAATATTTTGTTTCCGCCAAACTTATGTTATTGTGCGACAATATTTACCCGGCATTTATTAATTTTGGGGTGTGTTTTCGTTGTTTCAATTGATTATCATATTAAACAAATAAAATTCACCGACATATGTTCGCACAGCAGAGACAGTGGCGTAGTGGCAAGGTGCCTAACTTGTATGCAAGTTTCCACGAGTTCGAATCCTGCACATTTTAATTTTTATAGGAGTATGTCTATTTCTATTTAATTTGTGACACTGTTGAGTTCTATTTATGTATTCTAAGAGTGTTGGTTGATTTTGCTTTGTTTTCTGTGTTTTGTATTTTTATGTATTAATACTTACTTTTGATATTCATGGTATTTCAGGAATTACATAAAATTACATCGTACGTTGAATGAATGATTTTTTTCCGTTTGTCCCTAGGTTATCTTCGAAATCCTTCGATATATTAGCCGAGGCAATCTTATCTTTAGAGCGTAACTGTTTTTCAAGATGTTTTGCTCGTCGACATTTTCAGTTCTATATACAAATGTATGCAGGACGACGGAGAAAGAATGCTCAAATAGTCATTAAAAATCTTGAAACCCCGTGCTGAACAAAGACAAGAGTGAACACATTTAATGCAACGAAACGATTAAAAAAGTAAAAAAAAATAAAGCAAGACTCGAACATGCATACGCTAGGTTGGTAGTCTAATGCCTGGTCCACAACACCATGGGGAATGCGATATCTGGTACAGTACGAAATTGATATTTTATATCAATCGATTGTAATACATTTAATAAAAAATAGATAATATCCGAAGATTACCGACCACATACGAAATATTCATGAGTGCCAGTTCAATGTTGTCGCTTAATAGTTATAAGTGTAGAATAATTATGCTTTCACGACCAGTGAATCATTATTTCGAGTAACATATTTGATAAGAAAAACAAGGATTATGTTTGTTCTTCTGATGCACATGTCACGGTAAGGACTTTATCACAACTCGGGAGAACATGTGGAAGTGGCCGGTTAGGTCATTCGGGTGAGCGCTTGGTTTTACATTCCTGTATGTAAAGGGCCTTGGGTTGGCGCCCCGGTCAAATTTACACTTTTTCTCACATGTGACATTTTGCGCTTTTGCTATAAAATCTTGCAATATATCGCTTTTATATACGCAAAACTGCGCCGACCGATGCGTAGATCTTGTTATTGATGTAATTATACACTTATCAAAGAAGATGTTATTTTCCATTTAGGAATACATTGTAGGTCTAAAAATGTGTCTGATGCGACATCTTTATATTAAAAAAAACTGTGAATTTATAACAATATTTTGGCTTTTACGGTTTCGTTAGGTAGTCTAGCGTCAATCACTTTACTGATGTAATTTAACACTTTTCAAAACACATGCTGTCTTTCGGCGCAGCCGAATCAAGCTCGCTTTTGACCGGAAGTTGGTAGCCTTTCAACCGTAAAAGAAATAACAACCAGAATGAATAACATTTTTGGATTGAAAACCCATGGAAAAGATCAATAGAATACTCTTAGTTTTTCAGTCTTTCATGAATGGTTTTATATTTTTAGTACGTAAATAGTTAATATCTATCAACATTATGTGTTGTTTCCTCCAAACTAATGTAACTCATGACCGCAGCGTAACTGTACTTTCCGACCAGTATTTTGAGAAACTTATTTGATAAGGAAAACAAGGATTAATTTTGTTTTGCACATGTCACGGTACGGACTTAATAATTGAATAAGCGGGCGTTAGCTCAGTCGGGAGAGCATCATGAGTCGTCCTGTAAGCTGAAGGTCACGGGCTGGTGTCCCAGTCGCGGTGCACATTTTTCTCACCCTGTGACCTGTTGCGCTTTCTTACTGCATAGAGATAAAACAGACCTTTTTCTTTTAAAGATAGGTCTTGTTTTGGTACAGGAATAGGTTTTTACTTTTTCGTAATAAAATCAATATCGAAACAGTGTTAAAATAAGAAATGTGTCAACACACTGCTACTGCAGTAATGGACTTCCGACAGAATGCATTCGCCCTCAGGGTCAGCGCCAATAAAGCGATTCTTCGTTTATTTTCAGGGATGTAGCTCCGAAATTATGCTTAAAAACAGACAAGATCTTTCAGATATAAAATACATGTTGGTCTGCAAACTTTAGAGATAAGGTAAAACCTTTGTATTCTAAAATGCCTATTATTTTTTCTTCTGTTCGCACTCCCCTAGGCGAATGTCTTTATTATAAGTACATTCGCTATGTCAACAATGACGTATCGTTATCCGAAGACGGCGTGTGAAATAGAAAACTGTCTGTCGTGACATCTTTTTACAGTATCATTTATGATATTCATATTCCATTTTGCATGTTTTAAATACTTTTACAATGTACATCGTTTGAAAATATATTTCATAATCACAGTTTTATTATCAAAAGTTCACATCTGCAACATTTCAAACAACTTTTCAAAAGTCTAATATGAATTTTGTACTTGAGCACCAGTGTTACAAAACAACGTGATCAAATACAAGTAGGACCTCACGTACATTTTAGAATGTATGTATATGTTTTGTGTTTGTTTTGACATGATATTACATATGTTATAACACCCAAATGAGTGTTATAGTATTATATAAATAACCAAGTATTCAACTGTGAATATTGTATAATAAAAACTCTCAATCAAACTACAGAGAAATCAACGATCCAATCATGCATGGGTCATAAATAATCAAGGAATATTCAAGGGAGTCTATCTGATCGAATATGTTTTAAACGGTGGCGATGTTTTTATCGTGTGCTGTCTAAAATATTAAAGTGTGTGAATACTTTCTTCCGATGGAATTTTTTTAACTGCACGACATGTGCATTTTTCCATTTTTTTTTCGAACACACTATATATATACCTAGAAAAAGGTTAAGCACCTCCTTGACGTTACGCAGTGACTTAAAAAAGGTTTACTCTGCTACTGAGCGTATGAAGTACGGATGTCATCTGAAGACTCAAATTGCATTTTTACTCTAATTTGCCAGCTAAAATATTCCTATGACCTCTGCTATGATTTCGGATAAAACGGCACCCTTTGATTGTTCAACAATATCACCCGGAAAGCCCAACATATTATTACAGTTTTGCCATTTTCTGTATGCCAGAGGGTTGCTGTTACGGATTACATTCTTCTTCTCTAACTCAATTTGACGGTATTTTCATGATAAAGCTTCGATAGATAAGTCAATCTAAAACTTTCAGGGTGTGTATATCAATCTTACCCAACATTTCATTTATTTCGGTCGGCGCCTTTGTATATTCAGTTATGTAGGCATCGGTCTGACATAGATCTATAAAGCCACCAGTAAAATATTGAAGTCCTGGTGCTCCAAGTAGAAGATTTTCACCCTGAAAAAAATTTAATAACTTAAAAGTATGTAATCTAGTTGCCAAAATGTTTATATTGGTCAAACAGGTGATAAGCTTTGTAATAAGACTGATCAACCAATAAGAAACCCGAAAACTAGACAATTGCCTTGATGTAGACATTAAGGTAATTGTTAAAACAGGACCCTAAATATTCAATATTACATTTTAACAAATTTCATAGTAATGATGTTTCAATTTGGTTATCTAAGGAACGCCATTTCATTGACATGTGTAAGCATAATTAAACACAAATTAATGACGTCACCTGACGATGCAAAAGTGAAACCATTTGGCAAATATAAGTAGAAAAGTGATATAGTGTCAAATAATTTCCATTATACTTGTTTATATATGTATAAGTTAAATGAAGAAATACGGTTTTGGCATTTCATATCTGATATATATATGTGAAAAATACAAAAAAATGTGCCGGAAAAAAGTTAAAATATATATGTCTATATATGATACTGTGTATCATATAATCATATAATAATATAATCGTTATACTCTTGTGCTTGAAGCACAAACGCACAGGCAAGTCCGGTATAAAAATAGATATATAAACGACAAGTATATTCAGTTTGAACAGTATGTACATTGTAAACGAAAATGTAAAACTCAAAGGACTGAAATTGCTGGAGGATCGATTGTCTCTGAACAACACAGTCTGCACACATACATGTGTAAATATCAGGACAACACAGATTGTACACATCACATGTGTAAATATCAGGACACCCTTGCACGAGTAAAGTTATAAACTGGAGACACAACTGTCCACAAATTTTGACCTTTCATCATTTGTGTAAACTTTACTTTTTAGATAGGAACCCATGTACTTACATTTTGCATTCGGTGACTATGTTCAACTACCCTATGAAGTGTTAAGCTGTGAATGGTAGCTGAGAAATGGATTTTGACAAAACTGAACTGAAAATTCATAGTTTTAACAACTTTTAATGCCATTCAAAAGTTATGGGAGATGCCCATAGGGTTGATTGTATTGTGCCAATTAATTGATTCGGATTTAACGTCGCACTAAGGTCATATTGCAACGTCCAGCTTTCATGGAGGAGGAAGACCCTGGGTGCCAATTCTGGCATTATTTCAGTCACGAGCGGGCACCTGGGTAGAACCTAGATAGCTCCCAGACATAAAAGAATTCGACTCAAGTAGGGCACGAACCTACAGCGACGAGGGACAAGTAAACATCAGTCAATGACCTCAACCACTCGGCAACAGATGCCATTGTTTGATGCCAAGCAATTGTCTGAAGTTTCAAGGCTTTAATGGTTACTGAGAAAGTGAATTTTAAGAAAGCTTAACCAGATTCAAGACGACAGTGCCGACTGACGTCAAGAAGGTTATGACAATGGCTCTTCTGTTTTTCAAAGAAAAGCTACAAATTGATAAATCAATCTTTTGTTATAAATTAATTCAGTATATACCTATTGTAGAACAAGTACTTGCAGCTTACATTAACTATCCCCGTGAGTGGTTCCAAAATACTGCGAATTGCAATATACCGGGTCTATTGCGCACACCTAGTCATTACCAGCCTTTCTACCATACTGTTTTAAATTTTCATAACTTGTATAAAACAACAACTGAATGTTTTAATAGCAGGCTATTATCTTTCATATTTAACATATACTAGACTCTAGCAGTATTTCGTAACAAGTAATAATGATGATGATTATGATGATTATTATGTTCCTATATAATTAATGTATGTATGAATGTACACACCAAAATGTAGTGTGGTAAAGTTTAGTTTAAACAATATTTATTCTCGAAAATACATAGTATATATACATACATAGTACAAAGGTGTAACAATATAACTGGAGTCTGAAAATAAGCTTTCAAAGAAAAATCATTTTCCTACTTTGGTAAAGTTTGAAAGTTTTAGTTACAATTTATATTGAGTTAATATTTGTTCTTTGTAAATGACAGCATAATCCAGAGAAATGAATTTGATTTTCCCTTTAGATTATTGCATTTCTGTCTATATTTAAAATCTTAGTTAAGACATGTAGATCTATGTGATTTCTTACAGTTATTCGTACCCAGGTACAAATCGACTTCGTCGAAATGCGGACATTTTCGTACCATTTTCGAACCACGCATTTACATAAAATACAACAATTACAACGTGTTTAAAGCATAAAAATATGTTGTCATATTTCAAAAAGACATCTACAAGTGCCTCTGTTAATTTGCTGATAAGTTTCAGTTTTATACCTTAACGCATGAAGGCGTATTTTAGACTAGTTTTTCGGAAAATCTTTAGAGACACTAAATGACAACTAGTCAGGCCGAGCACTTTTGATGATAGAGACGTTGGCAAGTTACAAAAAAATCGTTATTTTTTATGTTGAATTCCGAGTTTTGTAATTTAAAATTCAAGAGTACCTAGTGGTTCGATAACGTATTACGATGTTCCAATAGTTTATGATCACAAAAACAACATCGGATATAAGACACATTATTCGGCCTTACTATGTGTCTTTTAGTGTCTCCGGTCTGACTTAGAAAACTGTTCTGATCAAAACCGCGTAGGAAACTAGTTCTATACAGAACAGATACCTCGTTGATTTTTAATAATTTTTAATGTTTTACATTTATTCATCAATATATCATAATGAAAACAGAATACAAGGTAATGCATTACAATTCTTTTTATTTCATTGAATATATAGAACTACTTTTCGGTCGTATTCGACAAAAAATTGTGTTAAGAGTTCGGCCGTAAGGGTCTGAAATACTGAAATAAATCCAATCGATCCAATAAGTAACGAAAAGGTTTTTAAGCTTCTGTGTGCAATTTATTTTATCTGAACTTTTTAATTTATTAAACGCGATATTTACCAGAGACGCGTGGGCAACGTAACTTCTTAAATAACGCCTTATCCCACCCGAGGTTTTGCAAGCTGACATGTCCCGTAATTGCATTACATCAGTATTTAAATATTTTGATTAGTAACAGCGGCCCCTATGTGCACTGGGCTAGAACCATTCAATTTTTAAAGGGGCAAGGGTGCTACCGAGCAAGTAAAAGACAATTAAAACCTCCTTCATAAGTGAATACCCCAAACCACAGGAGGTGCAATCCCTTAATTCCTTTATGACCCCTTATCAGATAAGACACCGTCTGGTTAGGTGTCTTTAGACTGGACATTTAGTCCAATAAACATACCATATATTGGTTATCGCTTATTTTCTGTTTAAACAAAAATAGTTTACTATCAAACTATGACATTGTTTTTTTGTATCTAAATGTTACAATACATATACATTACATACACATGTTATCAACATATCCACATTTTTCAATCTTGTACAGTTTCATATGTACATGAAATTGTATTAAAACTCTCATTTCATCATGTACATGTATTCTATCATCAACAAATGTTTTTGTGAAGTTATGACGTATTTCAAAAAGAAAAATAGACCACGAAAGGTAAATAAATTGCTAAAAGGAAACAAAACAAAATCGATTTTAGAATTTTGGAGTTGATATTAGATTAAAAGGAAAAAGGGTTGTATTGAGACATTGTTACAAAAAGCGTTAAACATGATTTCTTAGGCATATTCAGCAGTGTTTGGTACTTTGAACACATTTGAAGAAAACTAATTCTCACTTTAGAGAATTAATATATGAAAGTTGAAAATTTTCATCAAAATCAAATGTTTTGTTTAAGAAAGATATAAACTAAAATGCAGATCTTCTTTAATGCGTTTATTCTGACCAAACTAATATCTGTAAAACTAGCTTTTTCTCTCTACTTTGTTTTAATGAAGTAAATTATGTCTCTTAGACGAAAATGAATAATTTGTCTGTGGAAGAGAAATATTGTACACTTTTCTCAGACTGTAGCAACAGTAACTTACTTGAGTGATTTATTTACATTACAAACATCACATAATTCAACACTTTACTCAATTTGTAAGAGGAATAGCATACCTTTATGGTATTAAATTATGAATGTACTACGTACATTATATGTTTAATATGCGTAGATGCTATTGAAAAGCATAAGTAAAATAAATGATTTTCTTAACTTTTATATTCCTTTTTTTTCAAATATAATAAGAAGCTCTTAACTCTTTTAACCATGTACATCATTATTTATCATTTTTTCACCTACTGTAACAGTAACTATGCCCTAGCTGATTATGAATAACAGAAGCTAGTCTATCATTGACTAAGACTCCTTCTGTAAATACACAGGTCTTTATGGACCTATGTGGCCACATATTTCATATTCTTATTCTATTGTCTTTAAGTGACATCACATCCATTAGTTCATAAGAAGAAGCCATTTAAATGTTTTCTTCTTTTGTAACAGCGACCCCTGTGTATACTGAACCGGAATAATTTCCTGGTATTTAAAAGGTGACAATTCCGTCAACACGCTTCGTTAAATCAATTCTACACGAAAGATGCTGACCATTTGTTTTCGTGACAGCGAACGGAAATATCATTCCAATCAGTCAGTATCATGTATTCAATTCGAGATTTTAAAAAAGGATTACTACGGCGCCCGTGAAGTGACATGTAATAATTTTTTTTTTTCGTAATAACGAAATACATTTCGTAATAACGAAATACATTTCGTAAAAACGAAATTATAACATTTCGTAAAAACGAAATGTTATTTCGTTTTTACGAAATCTATTTCGTAATAACGAAATAATTTTTGATTTTTACGAAATCTTATTTCATTTTTACGAAATCATTTTTCGTTTTTACGAAATTATTTTTCGTTTTTTACGTAATATATTTATTTCGTTTTTACGAAATGTTATTTCGTTTTTACGAAATGTATTTCGTAATTACGAAATGTTATTTCGTTTTTACGAAATGTTATTTCGTTTTTACGAAATCTTATTTCATAATTACGAAATATATTTCGTAAAAACGTAATAAGATATCGTTAAAACGAAATAACATTTCGTATAAACGAAATATATTTCGTAAAAACGAAATAAAATTTCGTAAAAATGCTTTTACGAAATCTTATTTCGTAATTACGAAATAAAAAAAATGTATCACATGTCACTTCACGGGCACCGTAGATTACCCTATACAAGAAGGTAACAATTATTATTATTATTTATTTTTTTATTGGAATTTAACCGATTTTGTAAAACTTTCGTTGATTTGTCCTATCATTTTTACTTAGCCAATTAAAAATAACTTGGTAACATCATACATGTACCCCCTATCGATATAGTGTTTCGATGCAGGCATACATTGAATACTGTAGTTTAGAGAATGCAGACAACAGCAGTTTCCAAATGGATGAAAAATTACGTTCTTTCCATCAATAATCAAAGGACTAAAGTACTGGAGGATCGATTGTTTCTGAACAACATAGACTGTACACATACATGTGTAAATATCAGGACAACCCTTATAAGATTAAAGTTATGAACCGGAGACACAACTGTCCACAAATTTTGACCTTTAACCATATGTGTTGACTTTACTTTTGAGATAGGAACCCACGTGCTTACCTGCATTCAGTGCCTGTGTTGGAAACTGAGAAGTGGATTTTAATAAAACTGAATTAAAAATTCAATGTCATTCAAAAGTTATATGATTTGCCCATTTGGTTGATTATATTGTGTGAATTGATTGATTCGGATTTAACGTCGCATTCAACAGCTAAGGTCGTATGGTAAATTCCAGCTTTCATGGAGGAGGAAGACCCCGGGTGCCACTGCGGGCATTATTTCGGTCACGGACGGGCACCTGGGAAGAAACTAGATAGCTTACAGACATAAAATAATCCAACCCAAGTAGGGCACGAACCTTCAGCGGTGAGATGCAAGTGATCATGAGTCGGTGACCTTAACCACTCGGCCACAGAGGCCCTTGTTTGGTGCCAAGCAATTGTCTAAAGTGTCAAGGCTTTAATGGTTACCGAGAAAGTGAATTTTGAGAAAGCTTAACCAGATTTAAGACGACACTGCCGACTGACGTCAAGAAAGTTATGACAATTGGATAAATATGGATAATTCATTCTTTTGTTATTGATTCACTATTTACCGGTTGTAGAACAAGATCTTGCAGCTTACATTAACTACCCAGATGAGTACTTCATGGGGCTCTGACAAATACTCGCTCCGAACGAACGGATTTTGAAGGTCGCAGTAAAATGCCGCTACCAGGATATGAACCCACGAACTCCTGGTTAGCAGTCCGACGCTCTACCCCTACGCCACGGCGCCTCTAGACAACAGGAATCAATACCGGACTTAAAGTGTGAAGGCAGTCGAATATCAGCATTCGGTAACGGACGGGATCATATCCGAACGGAAGGAAACCTGTATCGTTGCAGCCCTAGTTACTCTTAATTTTACTCTTAATCGATACACGTCAGATAGGAACAGAACAGTTCAGTTACTAAATGTAGCCGATATCGGTCTTGATTTGATATACAGTGCCACAGATTTCTAAAATAACTTTACTGGTTACGGTCCTAGTTTCGGACACTTTTAGCGCATATTTTGCTATAACTAGCAAACTATTAACCAAATCTTTATGAAATTTCACCTCAACCAACTTCAGTTCCTCATTTTTGTTTTCTTCTAAAAAATAGTTTTAGCTCACAAATGAGGCCGGGAAATGAGGTCACCAAGGGAGGTAATTTTTATAATCGAGAGTACCCTAGTTTCGGACAGAGTTATGTTATCTGCTTGTTTTTTCTTCTCTTCATCCCTTGTTTTTTTACTCTAAACTAGCAAACTAAAACAGCAAGTATTCTGTAATTTGCTGACACAAAATAAATTTACTTTCCGGGTTCAACTGCTTCTAAAAGCTAGATACTGTGGTGTAAATGTTGATGAAAGAACGAAAAAGATAAACAGTACCTTTCTAGCTTGCAGTATATAGCCTCAACAATGAGAAGCAAAAAATTGGACCGCCTTCCCAGTACTTGCCTGGTTGAAATGAATTCCTATCCTAAATTGTAGGCAAAAATTGAACAGTGAGCAAGATTAAGGAAGACACAGAATAAATGATATAACTGAACAAGAAAAACTGTGATACAAAGTATCACAGAGGGCCCACAAACAAAACTGACCTGTAAATATTTTGGAAATTGTTGATGGTTGATGTTAAAGCATGGCCCCAAAAGAACTCAAGGAAACCAATTCTGGTTGAACAAGAAAAACCTGACACGACTACTGACAGACCTGTAGGAGTCTAGTATCAAAACTTTAGGCCCTGCTGTTATCGAATAATATGTAAACAGTATGTCTTAATTTTTCATTGCCAATATCCTTATTAGTTTGACATGAATGAAGCGTTTTATGATTATTTGCCGTAAAACATTTAGAAATGGTTTAAAAGCTGAAAATGATAAGTAAAACAGAAGAAAAAAGTAAAAATATATGGGTTAGGATCGGATTCGAACTCATTCGTAAAAGTACGAAAGAGCAAGTACAGGTGCAGACGCCTTTACCAATTACACCATGGACGCCGATTACAATGAAGGCGGAACAAAATAAGTTAATATAATATTGAATATAATTAAAATGACAATCGAAGATTATTCAGTCGAATGTCCTTCGTTACTGTAATGTCAAAAGCTGTATAAGGGGAAAAAGAAATCATATTTCCATTTTTCTCAGCGAAGATGGCACCTGAAATGTGAAACGCGCTTTTCTCTATTTTTCTGTACACGTGGTTCGTTCGCGCATCAATAGTGTTAAATTACAAAAGAACAACAACAAAATAATATGATATTCTGAAATGTTTTGAAATTATTTACCACTATGTAATTTTGAAAACAG
>JAFMSR010000013.1:25889620-25900362 GCA_022818135.1 Saxidomus purpurata
ATAGGTAGACTATACTTCTTAATGACTTGCCAGTTGTATTGACAATATGCCAAGTTTCAGCATTTACATCAAAGCTTACTTTTGTTATGCAGGGTTGGATAGAGTGTGTTGGGTGTGCAGACAGATCTTGCTATGATTTGACATGTCATCAAAAAGCAACTGGTCTCAAACTTGTAGCAGAAAGAAAACTGGATGAACCTATATCCTTTATTGCATGTATATATTAATGCATGGTTTAAACGGTATACAATTCTGCATTAGGGCCGTATCAGGAAAATCTCATTGAGGTCAACATGACGAGTTTCAATTAAAAGTTAAAGCCAAGGGTCCTTGGAGTAAACAAATCAAAAGGCTTTAGAAAAGATTTTATACGGGTCTTTAATTCTGCATTAATTTATTCACCAAAGGTTTGTCACCAGCAGATTAAAGTTAATGTACATCCAGGGAGTTCAGACCTTTTTATATGAATTACACTGTTCTAATGAATTAGAGATGCCATTATTAGCTGATTGTTTACTTCAGTAACTTTAAATGTGAATAAACTTGCAGTTTTGTACTCGAGGACTGGAGTCTACTACTTACACATTCTGCCCAGTAGTGATGGTTAGCTAAACTGCTGCCTGGAGTTAACAGAAATATTGTTGAAACGCATTAAACCAGAAGAAAAAAATGTTAACTTCAATTATATTTTTTGTATATCTGCCAGTGGCCTTTTCAACACAGCTATGATTTGATCATAATTATCACTTTATTACTGTCTACACAGTTAGCTGTCTAGTTGCTAGTTTTGAGAGCATCGTTGGTTATGAGCAGTATTTACCCTTAACAATGTTCACAAAACTATAGATGTTGTGGAATGTAAAGTGAACAAAGGTGTGATAGGGAAAGTGTTCAAGAAAGATGCCAAGGTTGTGACAGACTTCATCGCTAGAATGGATGACAGTGCACTAGACGCCATGGATAAAATGCTGAAAGAGAAAGGGTATGATGGTATTCAAATGATCATATTATATACATGTAGGTTACCCCTAAAATCAGCTTGTTTGTATTCAATTGCATAACTGACTTTTTGAAAGCTTACGACCAGCACAAACAATAAATCTAGATCTGTGGTAAAAACATTTTCCGAGAGAGGCATTACATGTACCTTTTAGTAACTATAATGATCTCTAACTGCATCGCATTGTCCCAGCATTTTCTCTTTGATAGTAGACAGACTGTATTTCTGTATATCCTTGCTGTTTCCTATTTTGAAATGCAATTAAATTTCAGTATCTACTAATTTTCAGGGAATTTGAAATCAAGCCCAACGACCAGGCACATATTGTAAAACCTGACATGGTTACGATTAACAGATTTCAAAAGACAGTTCATGGTAAGGTTCTTCTTTAATATTATAAGAGGTTTTTTTCTAGCAAATGAAAGCAAACTGTTATCTTGACTGTTATATAGAAAAGTATGTAATGTATGTCCTCATATAACAGATAATCTTTCCAGATCTCTTTTGATGCAGTTTTTGTTTTGCCAAAAATTTACAAAATTGCTGCTGATCTTGATGAATAGATTTTAGACTTGCTTTGTTGCATTTTTAGATACCGGTTAGCCTATTTTTTGAGTCCTCTCTACCTAATTAAATGTACTTATGTAGCATAAGATTTAAGAAAGTTAAGTTAGTGATGTCCTTAGACTCTACAAGACCTCCTGTTTTACTAGATGCTCCATGTGAGCTAATAATTTTGTCTTCATTTTTTCTTTACAGTGGAAGACTTTAACCCATCTGTGATAGAACCGTCCTTTGGTATAGGAAGGGTGATGTATTCGTTATTTGAACACAACTTCAGAATGAGAGAGGGTGATGAACAGAGAACCGTAAGAATATTTAATGTCTTGCAAATACAAGTATATTTGCTGTAAACTGGGTCATTCATGTTTTGTGAGAAGTCAGATTTACTTGAGAATTTTGATTCACGAAAGGAGAATTCACTAATAGTAAATCTTTGTTAAATGAATCTATCGGAAGATTTTTAAATTAACAAAGTGGGAATTCTAGGGGGAAAAAAATATAAATCAGCTCAAATATTACCTACTTTACAGTGGTTTTCATTTTGAGTAGGAAGTAGGAAACTTGTAAAAAAAAATAATATAGATATATGATACAGAATGAAATATTTAGAAAATACTCCCATGTAACTTGACATATGCACCAGAATAGTTTGCATCCTCTTTATGTCATATGGATAGAAGTGTTAAGTAGTTTTTTAACACCTGAACCAGAGGATATTAATTGTATGGACTTGAAAAAATCAACCACCACTTATCATAATGTAGAGACCCCGCATTCAAATTCTGGCACTGGCAGTCAATTTTTGATGTCATCCTAGATATTCTTAATCATACCCCCACATTCTTTGGTAGAGAGGGTGTTGGTCAGTCACTTTTTTATGTCCACTCCATATTTCCTAAACCCTTCAAAGGAATTGCATGAAGCTAGGGTCAAATGGTCATCTCAGCAAGATGGTTTGCAGAATCGGTGTTCTAGCCCAAGCAGTTTAGATCAAGGTCACACATTGAGCTGAAAGGTCATAAGACTATATCTTCTCAACCTCTTGGTGGATTTTTACAAATTTTGAGTCATGCAGAATACAATGTTCCGACCACAACAGTCACATGTATAGGCTGCGGTTTTTCATGACTGAGCCCTTTGAAGGAGTTTTAGGAACTTGGGTAAAAAGTTCATCAGATCAAGACAATGTGCAGCAGCGCCTCTCAAGGTCACAGGGATCAAAGGTCACGAGACTACATCTCCTTAATCTCTTCTAGTATTTTGAGAAACTTGGGTCAAATGTTCACTATATAAAGGTGAAGTGCAATGCACGTGTTTCAGCCATCTTGGTTCAATGTCAAGGTCACACTTGAGTATCAAAGGCCATGTGACTATATCTTCTAAACACCTTGAAGGATATCCATAAGCCATCTTGATTCCATGTCATAGTGACCATTTAGGATCAAAAGTCATGTGACTATATTTCTTGTCCACTGTTATTCTGAACAGCTTGCTGCAATTCAAATGAACATGTCTCAAATGTTCACCTTATCAAGCTTAATCAAAATTTGAAAATTGGAGATGCAATTTCTGATGACAAGACAAATTTGTTGGGGTTTATATTAAGTTATAATTTGAGTTAAGCTCAATTTTCAAGAAACTGTGAATCTAAAATAGTTGACACATATGATGTGAACATATAGTTGAAACATATGATGTGAACTTGTCTATTTAGACATTACTAATACAAACATAAATTCTATTAAAAATTTGAGACTGTTTCTTTTATTTCAGTTTTTATCACTGCCACCAGTCATAGCTCCATACAAGTGTTCAGTACTGCCATTGAGTAACAACCCACAGTTAATGCCTTTCGTGAGCCAGATATGTATGTACCATTTCTGTTTACACTTTTTAGCTTGCCTGACACAAAGTGCCAGAGTGAGCTATTAGGATCGCTTTCCGTCCGGGGTCCGTCGCACGTCTGTCCATCCGTCCACCATTTCCTTCAAACAACATCTCATCTGAAACCACTGGGCCAATGTTGATGAAACTTTGCAGGGATGTTTCTTGCATGAAGCTCTATCAAAGTTGTTCAAAGAAATTCATTCCATGCAGAACTCTGGTTGCTATGGCAACAAATAGGAAAAACTTTAAAAATCTTCTTTTCTAAAACCACAAAGCCTAGAGCTTAGATATTTGGCATGTAGCATTGTCTAGTGGACCTTCACCAAGATTATTTAAATTATGACCCCCGGGTCAAAATTGACCCCGTGCGGCTGGTCACTTAGTTTTGCATAGGCTTTTATAGGAAAAACTTTAAAAATCTTCTTCTCTGAAACCACAAGGCCTAGAGCTTAGATATTTAGCATGTGGCATTGTCTAGTGGACTTGTACCAAGATTGTTCAAATTATGAGCCCTGGGTCAAAATTGACCCTGCCTGGGGGGTCACTTGGTTTTACATACTAATTAGGCTTATGTAGGAAAAAATGTTAAAATCTTCTCTGAAACCACAAGGCCTAGCGCTTAGATATTTAGCATGTGTCATTGTCTAGTGGATCTCTACTAAGATTATTCAAATCATGAGCCTGGGGTCAAAATTGACCCCATGCGGGTGGTCACTTAGTTTTGCATAGGCTCATATAGGAAAAACTTTAAAAATCTTCTTCTCTTAAACCACAAGGCCTAGAGCTTAGATATTTAGCATGTGGCATTGTCTAGTGCACCTATCAAAGATTGTTCAAATTATGAGCCCCGGATCAAAACGGACCAGGCCCAGGAGATCACTTGGTTTTACATAGGCTAATATAGGAAAAACTTTAAAAATCTTCTCTGAAACCACAAGGCCTAGAGCCGAGATTTTTAGTATGTAGCATTGTCTAGTGGACCTTTACCAAGATTGGTCAAATCATGACCCTCTGGTTAAAATTGACCTTTCCAGGGAGGGGGGAAAGCACTTGATATCACATAGGCTTATATAGGGAAAACTTTTTAAAAAAAACACAAGGCCGATAGGCAGATAATAGATATTTGAAATGTTACTTAGCATTGTGTAGTGGACCTCTACGAATTATATTAGAATCATGACCCCTTTTATTATAGCAAATGGTAGTCAGGTGAGCGATATAGGGCCATCATGGCCCTCTTGTTAAGATATTTAGTTATTCCAGCGTACATTATATGACCTCCTTGCAGTATTCTCTGTCATTGTTACAGGAATATGTATGGTAATCTCTTCTTTTTTGGTGTTGATTGCGAATAACCCCTACAGTAAATAATTTTTTTTCATTATAAATTGTGTAAGATATACATGTACTAGTTTGTAGAAAGTTGCAGCTTTATATATATCAAGATACCATATACTCAGCCTTATATTTTTTGACTGTCTGGATAGCAAGACTGGGGTCTTACTGATCACAGAATGATTTCATATTTGCTAGACCAAAGAGTTGTTACAATCTGAGTTTACTATATGTGGTAGACTTCAAGTGCATTTGTCTCATCCATTTCTTGTTTGCTTTGATAAAGTTTTTCATTTTTGCAGTAATTTGAAGGTGAAAGCTTATCATGCCACCAAAAATTCAGTTTGAATTTTCTGTTGTATTTGCAGCAAAAGATCTCCTCAAGTATGATATATCACACAAAGTGGACAGTAGCACAGGTTCTATAGGCCGGCGATACGCTCGCACTGATGCTATTGCCATACCATATGGTGTCACAGTCGACTTCGATACATTAAAGGAACCTCACTCAGCCACCCTCAGAGAAAGAGACACCATGAAACAAATCAGAGCACCAGTAAGTTTGTGTCTTGTAAACCATTCTCTCATGTAAAGATTTAGTTTAGTTCAAACGAATTTATTTCAGCTCGTTTGTGAAGAAAGCTTGTAGCTTATCGTGTCACTCTCGAGTCCGCTTCATGGAAAAACCTGTACTGGTGTCATATGAGGAGGTACGGTCGTGACCCCAGTGGGACTCGAACCCGCAACCTCTGGGATGAGCGGCCGGCACCTTAACCTTTGCACCACCAATCCCTGATTTGATAGTTTCTACCAGTGAGTCATAAACTTGATGTAGTCATCTCCAGTTGGCTTCTACAGTTATGACAAACTCCCCACCATGGTTACTTCCCCTTAGAGTGTACAGTAACAACTGCTATCACAAAAGATTTTGTTGAAACTTCAAATAATAGGAATTTGAACTTTAGAGTTTTTTTTTTTGTACAGGTTTTTTAGTAGGGTTATTTTTATAATTTTACATTTAACTATCAAGAGGTCAAATTAAAGAAGTTAATTCAAAATAAAGATTTTAATATACATACATGTAATTGTTTACATACCGTGGGATCTGATGTTTTCCATCATCGCATAGTATCTTGTGAAGGCAGTGATTTGAGAGTGAAGCTATTACAATCAAATTGTTGTGAGAAGTTTGCAGTTATGGCTGTTACAGTCATTTTGTCAGTGTTTTCAAATGAGACAATTTTTGAAAAATTACTAACATTTTGAAAGTCCAACAACATCTTCAGTCAAATTGGCGTTGATTTAAATTTTTCGTAGATCTCTGTTTTGGATAGCTTAGGTTGATTGTCACATTAACTGTTTGATGTTTGTATGGATGCACAAATGAACACTTGCTGGACACTTAGCACAGCAGATATCTGTAAATTCGTATCTCTAAAATCCCTTGGCAGGATTTTCATGAGAAAAGGGTTATTATAAATGTTCACTTCATGGATCAGATGCACACAATCTATGTTACAAATTCTCTGCCTCAAGGTTAAGGTTCCAACATAATGCATTTTGTGTGTGCTCAATATCTTCTTGAAAGACTTGCATTTTACTCTGGTTCAGTGTTAATGTCATCAAGTCAACAGGCAGATCCCATGTTGCAACTGCCTGCCAAGGTCACAACTAAAGGTCAAAGGTTGAAGTTGTTCATTTCATGCCCGCTCTAAATTAATCTTTTCAACAGAACGAGAATATATATGGCTGTCTTTCGTACTGCATTAATATGACTTTAGTTGTTACCTCTCATAAGGTCGACTGGTAAATGTTTAAAAAGTTCTTCAAGTAGGATGTGAATGCTGCAGACTTTCTGTCACAATGTAGAAGAGACACATTAGTACCAATAAGCCTCCTGGCTTGAAATTTTAACACACTATCACGTATAAAGTATTATATGTTTTGAATTGCAGCTCAACGAGATTGCAGAGATCGTTAATGACCTTGCAAATCAGAGACGTTCTTGGGAGGACATTCTTAATAACTACCCTATATTTGAACAGCAAGAATCAACAAAATGATGTGGTCATTTCATCGTTCTTACGTGACATCATAATAACATGGCAATACCAGCTTTCTTTTATAAAGGATATCTCTGAACGCTGACAGTCGATTAAATTTATTTCGTCATTCTTCATCCTCAGATGATTTAATTTAAAAAAAGAAAAGATTTTATCAAAGAAGACCTACTTTGCATATATAAGGAAATACTGACTATGGTTAAGAGTTTGGTTATGTAGAGAATTATTGTTTCTGTTTCAGTTTTTCAACACTCACAATTCAAATGATTATGAAATTAGGTATCAATTAAGCTCTTTTAAGACATACACATGTACACTGAAATTATGTTAGTAGAACAGTGCTGAACAAGAAATTGTCTTTCTTTATACATATAGTCATGTACAGGGTGATACAAATGTTTGTGTACATTTTATTTTTTTATCCATAATGCTGTTGGATCTGTTTTGCCTGGAAATGGGGGTTGGGAAATAAAGTTGGTGGGGGAAACCTGTTAAATAAGGTTTGATTAAAGAATTTTCACTCAAGAAACAGAATGAACTTTAACAGAATATAGTTCAGCAATCAGATTAGAAAATAATAAAACCATTGAAAAGTGTGGTAACCATATTGCCTGCAAAATATGAATACATTTTATCCATGAAATTCTAAGGTTCTGCTTTATATGTACATTTGTTTTGAAGATAATTACTCGTTTATAAAAGTAATTCTTTAGGTCATAATAAGATGGTATCTTGAACACACAACTTTCACGAGAAGAAACAGGATTGGTAAACTTTTTCAACACCCTGTACACGAGACATCACATAGCAACAACAGTTCAGCAATACAAGTCACAAATGTTTTACTGTCTGGTACTGTTTTGTATTTTTATACTGAGCAAAGTGCTCTGTTGGTGCATTTATTTACAGATTTTGTTGTTGTTTGCTTATAATATTCTTTTATACAGTGCACAAATATCTCTGACATGAGCATACATTATGTCCCTGTATCACGATCTTGAGATTAAAATGGTGACTGATTCTTATGCTTCAAAGGAGTTTATTTCTTTCAAATCCACCGATGGTTTTCTAGGCCAGTTTAAATCTATTTATATTATATCAATTTTAGACCGATGTTCTTGTAATTGTTGCCACCCACATAAACATTTACTATATTAGGAGCTATGACCAGTACTTGTGTCAGTCTCTCCCTCTTCTCTCTCTCTCTCTCTGTGTTCATGACACATATCAGTAAGACCATCTTCCTACTCAAATGGTTAAGGTCACTGCTTGAAGTCTCAAACTTCTCACTGATTGAGGGTCATCACTTGCAAGTTTGAGTCCTGCTACCAACCTCACTACCCGAGAGAATTGACAGTTTCTTACACCAGATGCTTGTCTAGTACTGGTCATTCCCAGTAAACAAATGAAAAGATCAGTTGACATTACCGTAGTGTTTAACCAATATAGAAAGAAAAACTTTTGTTATTTGAGGATAAAGTGGAAACTGGCTAAACACTGACTGGATTCAAACCTGTTGCTGCAGGATTACTAGTCCAACACTTCCCTGGCACCACTGCTGAACATCAGAGCTTTTGATTTTTTGTGAACAATTAAAATGCCTTCCACAATGTAGTTTCAGACCAAATAAATTGGGGTAAGTAGTAGTCAAATCCTGTGGCACAAAATGTTCAGCACATAAAGATGAGGTGTCACATGCAAGGCCCAATTCCCTACCTCAAAAGGTTATGGTCACAGAGTTTAAAGGTAATTGAATCCTGTACATATACACATATTTTGTGTTCGGATTTTAACTCTTGTATTACAGGATTTTAAAATGTTAACATGGTAAAATTTTGACAACGCAAGGGCAATAAAGTGCTTTTGGGCAATCTGGCTGATTATTGAAATGGGCTAAGATGTTTTGCCAAGAAACATTTTGACAATCTTCAGCATTGTTGCTGTAATTGCTATTTTTGCAAAATTTTGAAAGTTCAAGGGGTTCAAGGGAAGTAACTATCAAGTGGATGAACTTTGCCTATATATTACACCCACAAACATTTTGTATTGGTGTTGATCAAATTTTTTAAAAATATATGTCCAGAGCACACAGCACTATTGTGACAATTTAAGGGCAGTAATTCCAGAATGCCGGATAAATGGACTTGGTATTGTCTTAAAATATTCTGAAAAGTTTATGCATTGATCCCACAGAAACTATGCAAGTAAAAGAATGGACAGCCTTATTATGACAAAATTGTGTCCATTCAGAGCAGAAATTCTTAGTACCTAGGACGACCAACTTAATTACTGAACCTGACTGAGGTATTCTTACCTGGTTTGGTATTTACACTGACCATGTGCCTTCTAACATGCTGCAGGTACATGTAGTTCCATACATGTCATACGTCCTGTCTCTAGGGTATACAGAGGTGAGTATTGCAAGATTACACTTCTGCGTCTATAAACGATGTTCAAGTTCTGATTTAGTACCATTAATTGGTCAGTATTAATTATATGAGTGGCAATTGCACAATCCTGACAATCACGGCCGTAAAAGGACTGAAACTCGTTAACCTTCAAACAAGTAGTCCAAATGCCTGCTGCTGCAGTCCACCAGCGCTGCATTGTATCGTCCAAACACAACCAGCACGGTAAACATTAATAATTGCAATTTCAACAAAATCGGAAGAAATTCATGTTTCAAGTTCATTACTGAGTATACATTTTATTTCTTAAATAATCACTACTGTACAATGGTGAGTAAAACAAATACATAAAAATAAAATAATAATTAAAATATCTAAAAGTTAGAAATAGACATTTGACAACTATATATATATATATAATAAAGAAATTAGATACAAATATCAGTACACTAGTCTGTTGATTTGTCCATGTGATGAGGATGAACCGGGGACTGTTACAGATGATGCATGTATACAGCATTAAAACACTTCGGCGGCATCTGATGATTAAATTATTTCTATCAAAGGTAACTCTGGTCTCGTACAACTATTAAAACAACACAGTTGATTTAGGATAAAAAGGTCTGATGTAACAGATAGATGTATGAACAAGTTTATGACCATTACTAATGACCCTGAAGAAAATGTCCATTTAAACCTACAACCAAAACTAAAGTCAGTAACTTTCAAAAATTGTTTGAAACAATGGCAACATCGAAAACTGACGCTGCCAGGTAAAATCACGGTTATAAAATCTTTTGCACTGCCGAAACTGATATATCCTCTTACAGCATTACAAAATCCACCTGAACATATTATGAAAAACATTCTTATGACTATGTTTGAATTTCTTTGGGAGAATAAACCAGAAAAAATAAAAAGAGCAATTATCACTGTGACATTAGATCATGAACTAGGGGGGTTAAAATGATTGATTTAAATAAATTTCTCAGCTCATTAAAAGCCAGTTGGGTTAAAAGAATAACGGATTAAAATAATCATGGCGTATGGGATGTCTTTTATGTTAACATGATGAAAAACTATGGAGAAGACTTAATATTTGATAGAAATCTAGGAGAACAAGAAATCAAAAAAATAAGCAAAGGGAACAAATTCTTCAAAGATGTTTTGAATTCATGGAGAAAAATAGATCTAAATCTAATGAAAACCAAACAAATAAGGAAACAAGTAATTTGGAACAACATTAACATAAAAAATGCAAATGGTACATTTTATTATAAAGAATGGTTTGAGAAAGGTATTAAATATTTAGAACACTGTTTTGATTATAGAAGTAATGAATTCTACACGTTTGAAGACTTTAAGTTTCTATACAACATAGAAGATAGCGATTTTCTTAAATATAATCAATTAATAACAAGTATTGCAAAAAATCTAAAAACGAAAATGTCACAAATACCGAGACAAGATGAAGAAAATATAAAC
>JAFMSR010000013.1:25900862-25930516 GCA_022818135.1 Saxidomus purpurata
TGAAAAAACATATATACTACGACAAACACTCATAATTAAAGACATATCATATAAAGTAAATATTCATTCATTCGACTTAAGTTTGTATTGCTCCAGCAAGTATTGTTTGTATTTTTTTTTAAACGATAACAGTGATTTAGCTGTTCTTATATTTGTTGGTGTACTGTTCCATATGTGTACACTGGAGAATGTAAAACTAGCTTTTAGATAATTGGTACGAAATTTTGGTATCAATAGGTTATTGTTAGTTACAGAGCGTAAGCTATAATTATTGTTACTGGAAAATGCCATTAAATTATATATATAGTTTGGAGCAAGGAAATGTATAGCCTTATATACTAACACAGCCGTATGATATGCATACCTATCTGAAAAAGACAAGCATTTTAAATTGCAAAGGATTGCTGTATTAGTGGTGAAATTCTGCCTATCTATAACAAGTTTTAAAGCCCTCAATTGAAGTTTATTCATTTTATTTGCACAACCATTTCCCTTTCCCCATACTGTGACACAATAATCAAACTTTGGTAAAATGTAGGCATTGTAAAACATCATTCTCATATCAGCCTTTAAGTAGTATGATATTCGTTTCAGGAGTGCAATTTTAGAATTTATCAGCGCACGTGTTTTGGTTATGTGTACATTCCATGAGAGACATTTATCAATTGAAATACCTAGAACCTTTTGGACAGAGACATTTTCAATGAGAGATTCACTAATTCTTAATTCCATATTTAAGGGTTTCTTGATATTTTGTGTGTGTTTTCGTTTAGTAGTCACAACCATGCATTTTGTTTTAGATGGATTCAATGCCATATTGTTTAAGCGGCACCACGTATTAATAGAATTTAAATCATTTTGAAGATTATTTTGAATTTTTTCAATATCAAACCCTGATTCATATAAGGTTGAGTCATCAGCAAATAGTTCTAAGTTTCCTGTGGTTGTTTTAAAGGATATGTCATTAATATATATTAAAAATAGTAGCGGTCCTAAAATTGAGCCCTGAGGAACACCCGTTGTTATTGTCAATACGTTTGATGTGTCTTTTCCAGATTTTATAACTTGGGATCTGTCAGAAAGATAAGATTCAAAGAGTTTAATAGTTTTTTCTGAAAAATGATATAGTCGAAGTTTGTGTAATAAAACTGTATGGTCAACTAAGTCAAAGGCCTTACGTAGATCCAAGAACACTGTCCCTACATACTTATCAGCATCGATGTCCTTTAACCAGGTGTCTATCAAATGTGTTAAAGCAGTGTGACATGAATGTTGTTGTCTAAATCCTGATTGGTTGTCATGTATAATGTTTGTGTGTTTGAAGTACATTTGTATCTGTGAGGCAATGTGTCTTTCAAATATTTTTGAAAGCGTTGGCAAAATTGAAATGGGTCTATAATTACTAGGATCTTTTTTGTCACCATTTTTAAATATTGGCAAGACGTATGCTTGTTTTAGAGAGTCTGGAAACACATTTTGGTCTATACTTTGGTTTATGATATAAGCAATTGCAGATGTTATATGGTCACTACAGTGTTTAAGTATACGTGGGCCAATACCGTCAATGCCAGTAGATTTATTGGGGTTTAAATTGTCAATTATTTTCTTAACTTCGAAGGCTGTGATATATTCAATATTAAAAGTGTTATGTTTCAATTTCATGTTTAAAATTTGCTCCATGTCTGTATAGTTTTCAGCAACAAAAGCTGTTTTAGATATTATATTTGAGATATTTACAAAGTGCTCATTTAAGGCATTCATTATGTTACATTGTCCTTCAATAAGTTTATTTTTGTACAAAAGTTGGTCAGGTAAGACAACTTCTTTATCACATAAAGCGTCATTAGTTACATTTTTTAAATTTTTCCAAAGATATTTTGCAGATTTGTTGTTTTTCACTGCTTCATTATAGAAATTCTTTCTACTTTTTCGTATCATTGATGAAATTTTATTTCTCAGTATTTTATATTCGTCAAATTTTTTATCTTTATGTAATTTATCGCGATGCCATATAGCGGTTTTAATATCATCATTAAACCATTCTGGTTGGGTGTTACGTTTAATTCTTTTAACTTTGATTGGGGCATGCTTCGATAGGACGTCATTTAATATATTGTAAAGAATTTGTAAAGACATATTTGGATTTTCAGTAATTTCTATCATTTCTAGTGGAGAGTTCATTAGATCTACTTGAAAATTATGTTCATCAAAATTCTTAAAACTTCTGTATTTAAGCGTTTTGTGTATATTACTGTTATTTTTTGCATTTGCTACACTTCGCGTCATGCATACCGGGTAGTGGTCGCTCGCGCTATAGACTGGTACTTTGATTTCAACTAAATATTCCGGTCTATTAGAATATATATGGTCAATTAAAGACGAACTTTTCTTTGTGATTCTGGTCGGATCGTGTATCATTTGGGTAAGTCCAAACTTTAAGATTGTATCGTTCCATTTAATATTCTTAAACTTATTATAATTACTATTTGTGTCAAAATGTATGTTTATATCACCTAGGATATGAAATTCGCAACCCATTATGTCCATTTTATCAATTAAACATTCGTATAGGTCAATCCATGACTGTTTTGCATCAGGTGGCCTATAAACAAAATGCAATAAAAATGGTCTATTATTCGAAAAGTTAATCTGTATACATATGGACTCTATATCATTATGTTCTAGATCAGTTCTTCGCTTGTATGGGATTTTATTTGCAATATAGACTATAATCCCTCCGCCCTTTTTTATTTTTCTGTCTTTTCTTTCAAAGGAAAAGTTATTTATACCTAGAGCCGCGTTCTCTATATTTTCATTAAGAAATGTTTCGCAAAAACCAAATATATCTGTAGAATTTGGCAATGATAAGTGATATTTGATTTCGTCTAATTTAGGTATGAAATGCTGTATGTTAAGACTAGCAACGTGTAGCCCTTTTCTGTTATATACGAAGTCATTATTCGTAACGCTTTGGTCATTTATCATTTGCCTGTCATTTCGTTCATGTGGGATATTTATAGCTATGTTTGTACAAGCGTCTTGTTTAGGAGATAGCTGAGGGATTTCAGAATTTTGAACATTATTTTTTCTTTTAGGCGAGTTATGACAATAGCTATACATACTATTGCTTGATGTTTCTTTATCATATGTTTGTAAATAAGAAGCATTTTCCAGTAATAATTTATAGCTACACTTACATTTTATGTTGTCACATTTACTGCATATTTTTAATAATAGTTCGTATTTGTTCTCATGCGAGTGTTCGTCAGCGAGTCCCTAATAAACGTACTGAAACCAACAGTCTCTTGTAATATGGTTGGAAGATAATAATAATACTAGGTTATTTTTATAATACTGTAACACTGACTTTGGTGTTATTACATATGTAATATTATGTCAAAAAGAAACTAACACAAAACATATACATACATTCTAAAATGCAAGTGAGGTCCTATTTGTATTCATATTCCATTTTGCATGTTTTAAATACTTTTACAATGTACATCGTTCGAAAATATATTTCATAATCACAGTACTATTATCAAAGGTTCATATCTGCAACGTTTCAAAAAAAGGTGTCAGGCAGTTTTCTTCAACTGGAGGTTTTTTTCGCACGCCGTCTTTGGATAACGATACGCTATTGATGACTTAGCGGATGTTCTTTTAAAAAAAGATATTTGCCTGGAGGAGTACGAAAAGAAGAAAGATTAATAGGCATTTTAGAGCGCGCCTCAAAGATGTTAATTTTACTAATACTACAAAGAGTGTACCTTATCTCAAGCGTTTGCAGACACACATGTATTTTATATCTGTAATATCTTGTCTGTATTTAAGCATCCCTGAAAATAAATGAAGAATCGCTTTATTGGCGCTGACCCTGAGGGCGAATGCATTTTGCCGGAAGTCCATTGCAACAGCAGTGTGTTGACACATTTCTTATTTTAGCACTTTGTCGATACTGATTTTATAACGAAACACTAACAACCTATACCGAAAGAAGACCTATTGTTTTAAAAATGGTCGGTTTTATCCCTATGAAGTAAGAAAGCGCCAAATGTCACAGGGTAAGAAAAATGTGCACCGTCATTGGGACACGAACCCGTGACCTTCCGCTTACAGGACGAATACTCTCCCGACTGAGCTAACCGACCGCTTATTCAAATACTAAGTCCGTACCGCGACATGTGCAAAACAAATGTAATCCTTGTTTTAAAAGTTATTTGAAATATTATAATGTTATTAATCAAGTGATTTCATATTGGCCTTGTTATTTGTCCGAGGATGGTCGTATTGGCCCAAGGCCGAAGGCCGAGGGCCAATACGACTGCCCGAGGACAGATAACAAGGCCAATATGAAATATCTTGATTAATGACAATTTTATTATTCAACTTTACAATATTGGCTAAATAAACAAGAATATAAAGAGAATCTAACATGTTCATGAGTTGTGGATAAGGAAATCCCACCCAAGGGTTGAGATACGTCACAAAAATGAGGCTCTGACGAGATTTTTTAAGACGTATCTCAACCCGAGGGTGGGATTTCCTTATCCACAACTCAATGGACATGGTAGTTTATTTTCTCACCGTTTGAATCGCATTTTCACACAAGTAAGAAGAAATAAATATACAGGAGGGGGGTGAAAAAATGAAAACCATAACCCTATGTTTATTTCAAAAATAACAATTTTACAGTCATTTTTCGATATCAGCATGAGTCTCAAAACAAAATGGCGTCGTTTAAAAATCTAACGGAAGTGACTTCTCCGTATTGGCCCTCTCTTTTAAACCAATCAGAATGCTTGAATTCCATATTGGCCCTGTTTTCTCGTATTGGCCCTCCTTTTCTCCTATTGGCTCAGTTATGCTTTGTATTAGCTCTACCCGTTTCATATCATATGTGCAATTGATATAATACAGAGTGTAATATTGTAAAGTTGAATAATAATGACCGTTATTCGCTGGTCGGAAAGTACAATTACTCTGCAGTCATAAGTAACATTAGTTTAAAGGAGACAACATATAATGTTGATAGATTTGAACTAATATCAAACCATTAATGAAAAACTGAAAACGCAAACGTATTTTATCAACCTTGTTTATGCGTTTTTATCAAATTAAAGCATGTCTTACAGAGTAAGGTTTTCAATCCCAAAATGTTATTCATTCCACTTGTCATTTCATTCGCGGTTAAAAGGCTGCAAACATCCGGTCAAAAGCGAACTTGATTCGACTGCGCCGAAAAACATGTGAAAAATGTGTTTTGAAAAGTGTTGAATTAAATCAGTAAAGTGATTGATCCTAGACTACCTAAAGAAACCGAAAACGTCAAAATATTGTTATAAATTCACTGTTTTTTAGTATAAAGATGTCGCATCGGAAACTTTTTTAACCTATTCCTATATGGAAATAAACATCTTCTTTGAAAAGTATATATTAATTACATCATTAGCAAGAACTATCTTTAAAAAAGATGGTCGACGCAGTTTTGAGTACATAAAAGCGATTTATAGCTAGATTTTTTTTTAAATCCTGTCAAGTTTAATTTTTATGCAGTGAGAAGGCGCCAAATGTCACATGTGAGAAAAAGTGTAAACTTGACCGGGGCGCCAACCCAAGGCCCTTCACATACAGGAATGTAAAACTAAGCGCTCACCCGAATGAGCTAACCGGCCGCTTCCACATTTTCTCACGAATTGTGATAAAGTTCTTATCGCCACATGTGCAGCAGGAGAACAAACATATTTCTTGTTTTCTTATCAAATATGTTCCTCGAAATATTAACCACTGGTCGAAAAAGTATAATTACTCTACACTTTTGGCGTAACAACATATTATGTTGATAAATATGAACTATTTACGTACTAAACTTATTAAACCATTCAAGAAAGACTGAAAATGTAAGAGTATATTTTTGACCTTTTTCTATCAAAAGCTGCCTTACCAGAGTAAATTTCTCAATTCAAAAAAATGCTATACATTCTACTTGTCATTTCATCTGCAGTAACCGTTGAAAATTTACCAACTTTCGGTCAAAAGCACGTTTAAGACGGCTGCGCAGAAAAACACAACTCTTTTAGATTGTAACACTTATCCTTCCGGGCCCTAAGACATTCCTTGACCTATAACGCCGAATTTTTTATAAAGATGTACATCTTTGATATTAGATGTCAGTGAAGAAACACGGAGTTCAAAATACATGTCCAAGGAAGGCATCTACGGCGGATAAGTAATTCAACATTAAGATTACATTTAGCATTTTATTAGTTTTTCATAACAAAACACAAATTGGCATAAGTATAGGGTGATCTAAATTATTTTTTTTTAATACATAACCTGATACCAAAAACATATATATAAAGAATTATTTGCGACTCCTTTGATGCCTCGCATGAGTTCGTTTTTGTCTAGATTTAGAAAGTCCTTTCACAATTTTATAACAATACACCTCATAATAGAGACATACGTTCGGTGCTGTTCTTTTGCTGAGGAATCAAATTTCAAAGAATACCAGAATTACGATAAAAAATGTCATAAGGGCTAATGTTCGCATATAAGGAAACACGCATTGGTCTTTCGGATGATCCCTAAAAACTGAGGTCCGATGTATCGGAGCTGTACATCGGACATGTTAAAGAACCATGGGGTGTCTCTGGAACGGGACGCGTTCTGTATCTTGCACTATCCTCCAAAACCCAAAATTACTAAACTCTTCTTGGGGCTTTGGTCATATGGATTATCCGGTACCAACTATTAAACTCTAAAAAACATACATACGATCTTTCTCACATACATTGTGCATTTGGGGAAGTATATTTGTGCTGACACGCGACTAAAAGGCGCTAGACTATAATACCAGTTTTTGTCTGATTTTATGTAACGTATATTATTAATTTCCTAATTTATACATGTAACATGAATACCTTGACTTTTTCGTTCAACATAAAGTAAAATATAATAGTTCATTAAACAAAAGGTTTTCCATTGTCAGTCCATGCAATGTTGATTTTTTTATCAAAAATATAACTTCGGTTTAAGAAATACAGAAGGGCTATGTGTGTTTTATATGATACTATTAATGAAATCCCTTGCATATATTCACCTCACCACTTTCATCTTCTCAATTAATGGGGACCTATTCGTGTTAAATATTGAAAAAAAGAAGTGTATGATTTATTACTTCTTTCTCTGTATGGATTTTGCTATACCTCACGGAAAATAGCAGATGGTAGTTACCAGTTAGATTTTCGTTCTTTTTCATTATTTTTGATTCCGTACAAACTTATGATATCCGAGACATCCTCTATATCCTGACCATTAAAATTTGCATATTTTTGTATTTTAATGGCCAGAGCATAGGATATGTCCCGATTATCATTCATTTGTGTTCAACTAATATTGAATAACAAAATTGAAACATAGTACTAGGAGCAACAAAAGTACTTTTATGTATCACATTTACACAGGTCCTTCTTGTCCGTTGTTTATCGAAGGCACATTTTCTTTTTCAAAAACATAATTGATGTAATCAAACAGGGAAGCAAGAAAATCATTGAGATTAAGTTAATAAAAATACCACTGGAATCATCGGAAAATTTAGTTTGTATATGAATAAAATGGTGTGCCCTTCATTAGTCAGTTATACATTGTGCTTATAGAGAAACAAAGTGACAATTATGTATCGAACAGGAAAGCAAGAAGATAAAAAAATGATATTATTCACTGTAGTTGTTTCCTTTGTGACAAATTGTTGTTATATGAATAACAAAACAGTTAATAAATATCATAACTCAAAATAGTTTTTACTATATATTTGTATGTTGACTGGGCCTGGTTTAAATTTTGATTCAGAAATCGATACTGCCGAAAGCGTATTTTCAAGAGAGACAGTTAAAAACGATTTGCTCGGGATAGCTGCCAATGGCAGATTTTGCTTTACAGTAAGTAAGTAAGTAAGTAGTAAGTAATTTTTTTATTATAGTGACATGTGCATTATGTACATACAAAATTATTTACAATATACGCATATATAAGCACCCGACCCAAACGGGTCTATAAGTCACCTACAATATTACAAGTATTAATATAACATGATCGACTATACACACAGAACAAAACTGTTCTTTTCAATATACACCTTTGGCAGAAATATGTACATTTAACAAGTAAATTGACGATTACAATCAATAACTGTAAATAAACTTTTTCCACTCTAAACCTTGAACCTATCATGATGAACAAATGACTGATCCAAATTTATTTCGCATTATATGGATAAAGTGATATGGTAAATATGAAATACTATTAAAATTGTGTCTATCTTATGTATAAAGATCGTCTTCTCAATAGATAAGCTTTCACGATAAATTTAGCACACTGTCTAGGGTGAGTTTTTATTAAATAAGCCAGTTTCTCTTCGTCTTGCATCGTTCTACAAACATCACTCTCAAGGAATATTTCTAAAAATTCGAGTCTTATATCTTGAAATAACGGACAAACAATCACAAAATGTTTTTCGTCCTCAACTTCGCATCGGTTGCACAGGACACATAGTCTGTCTTCAGGTTTCTCGCCACCATAACGACCGGTCTCTATTCTTAGTGGGAGAATCCCACACCTTAGCTGAGCCAACAGTGAACGTTCATTTCTCTTTAGTTTTATACTGAGATAGTCTTCACACTTAAACTCTTGTTTGAAAGTTCTATAAGTTCTTAGTTTTGAGACCCTCTCACAATCCTTAGTCCAAATGGAAGAATAATACTGTATTATAGCCAATTTAACTGTATTTAAGTTTACTCCCTCTCTCCTATTGAAATGCTCGGCCATTTGTAATTGAGTCATTATGTATTTTACGTCACTACACCAAAAATTATTGCTATTGTTGGATAAATTGTAATCCGCTAGAAAAGTGCGTTTCGTAATCCTGCTATCGTCTAATAACAATAGTCTGTTCCAATACCTTAGCATAGACACCCATCGTCTGTACATACATGGTAACCAACCGCTTTCACCAACCAAGGCAATGGTTGGAGTGAACCTGTGTACACCAAGAAAGTATCTAATTGCACGATTTTGGATATTGTCAGCTGATTGAAATTGTTTGAATCCCCACACTGAAGCGTTATAATCCATCACTGGTATAATACAAGATTCATAAAGTTTTTGAAACGATTTAAATCCAAATGACTTCAGGCTGTGAATTTTAGAAATAATACTTCCAAGTGCACGTCCTGCGGCTTTCGATAATGACCCGCAATTGTAACTAAAATCCCGTTTATCATGCAATATCGTACCAAGGTATTTATACCTATCCACTGTTTGTAAGATATTACCCCCAACTCTAAATTGAAATTCACTTTGTTTTGTGCGACTTTTTCGAAAATGCATGGCTTTTGATTTTTCGGTATTTATTAGAACTCTCCACTTTTTGCACCATTCATGCATCTTGTCTAACATGGCTTGTAACCCAGTCTCGGTGCTGGATATGAATACAATATCGTCTGCGTAGAGTAACATAGATACTGAGTTATCGCCAACTTTGACCCCAAGATCAAGGTCATTAATTTCTGAAACAAGGTCATTCACGAAGATTGCAAATATTGTCGGCGAACAGCAGTCCCCTTGTTTCACGCCAGTCTTACAGTCGAACCAATCTGTGAGTTTGTTGTTAATTCTAACGCTGGAGACTGAACTTTTGTATATGCTTTTCACAGAGTTGTAGATTTTACCATCTATTTTATTCAACAACAGTTTATATAGCATCATATCCCTATCAACAAAATCAAACGCTTTACGAAGATCGATAAAAGAGGTGAAGGTCGTTGGGTTATTACGAGTGATACTATCGAGCGTAAACACGTGATCTTCGCAGGAGCGGCCCGGTCTAAATCCGTTCTGTTCATCGGCCAAAATATCATTTTTGTCTAAATATTCGCATATTCTTGAGTTTATGAAAGCACTATATAATTTACTGGTGCAGCACAACAAGCTTACGCCTCTATAGTTCATAGGAAGCCTAGGATCTGAGTTCGAATCCTTCAATATAGGACATATAATTGATTTTCTCCATTCTGTTGGAATAAGACCAGTGTCTAACAGAAGCTGGAAGAGTTCACGTAAAATGACAATTATTGGAGGGAATTTGAGAACGTCATAGGGGATATTGTCAATTCCAGAAGCAGACTTTGATTTCGCGTGCATTACAATGCGACACACTTCCTCTATTGAGATATTTCGGTTCAATTCAATGTCTTGAGCATACAACGGGTCTAACATTTCCATCTCAATCAAAAGCTTGTGTTGTTTGCTCCTGTTATAAAAGTCATCGTCAAAACTAGTACTATCGCCTCCGTTATATAGATTTTCGAAGTCATTTCTCCAACGCTCGAACACGTGCTCTTCGTTTGTTATTAAATTCCCATTTTGGTCAAATACTTGCACCGGTATCGATTTATTTTTCCTCGGACCTAGGTTTCGTACTTTATTCCAAAAGTCTTGCGGGTTACTAGAGGACATATCTTCGATTTCAATAGCTACCGACTCCCTATAATAGCGTTCATTTTTGCGGAGAGTCTTATCGAATATGTTACGTGCTACAATAAATTCCGCGTGCAAGGCGTTGCGTATACGCCTACTGTCCTGACATTTTATGTAAGCCTTCTCTTTCTTATTCATATCCCTCCATAATGTAGTTAAATGTTCATTCCAGTATGGCTTTTTGTCTCTGTATCGTTTATTCATTCTTTTAGAGGAGCTTATTTTCGGCACTGTATTATTCATCTCTGTAATGATTGAGTCGCACAGTTTGCTATAAATACCGTCTATATCAGACTGGGTTTCCCTGTTGCATTCAATGCAAGTAATAATCTCCAATAAAGCTGACCTTGATAGTTCACTCTCCATGAAATTGTCGGGTATTCTATTCAAATTATAACGGGGTTTATCGTTAATCCCTTGATTTATAGAACCGCTACAGCTAGTTTTTACATTGTTAGACACGATAAATTCCGTCATAATAACACTATGGTCTGGTAGCCTTGATCTTTGTCCTAGAAAGGAGTGAAGATTTGATTGTTCAACAAAAGATGAAACAGACTGTACTTTAAAGAACATACATGCGCTATAAACATCATGTGGGACACAAATATAGTCGACGACCGCTCTTCCTTTGGTTGACACAGACGTGAAGTTATCGTCTTCGGTGTGAAATCTGCCATTTAAAACCACGAATTTTGCTTCATTTAAGAATTCAAGAAGTTCATGGCCGTGTTGGTTGATAGATTTATCTAGGACATTGCGTTTTGAGATCAAGTCAACGTCATCAAGTACATCTGACAAGCCGCCTATACGTGCGTTGAAGTCAGCGGTAATGAACAGAGCGTCACTTTCACTATTAATATAAATCTGTGCTAGGAGATGAGCAAAGTAGACTTGTGCGTTACGACCTCTATTAGAACTTTCAGGTGGTAAATAGCACGAGAAAACTACAAAATCGTAATCCGTTTCTTTATGTACAAATTTTACCGCTAATATTCCGTCATGTGATTTATCAACAATGCTTATGTCGTAGTCCCCACAAATGCTATTTTTGACTAAAAGACCGACTCCACCAGAAGGTTTTGGTGCATGTCTATGTATATCCGGTCTATTGTAACCAAACCATGTGTATTCCTCCACTTGCAAAACATCCCTTCCGCTTAGATGGGTTTCACACAAAGATAGTATATCAGCGTCTATAGCGCGCACTAAATTACATCTAAATTCGTCATTGTTTTTTGTCCATCCGTTAACGTTCAAATGGGCCAATTTGACAGACCCGGAGGGACGGGGTATTTCCTATGCCATATTTTCTTGCTGTTGAGCGCGACGAATAATCCTACCATTAGAGTTTACTCGGAATGATTTCCCGTCCGGTATATTCCTGAGAATTGCTCTGGCGTTAAGCTCTATAAGTCTCTCTACGTGGGATTTTGAACTCTTAATGAACACATCACTGTACTCACTTTTGTCTTTCAGATGCATTTTGTTTCTCAGGACTAGGATCTTTTCCTCGAGATTTTGAAAACTAATTTTAATCAAAGGGGGTCTATTTGTGAATTTTGCCGGTAGTCTCACCGCCCCAGTGATCAAAACGTTATCATAAACATCGGAACCAAGCGCTTTGATGATGTCGTCTGCTAAGTTTCGTACGTCCTCATTCCGTGTAATCGGTATGCCGCTAGCCGTTATGGTAACGTCCGGGTCATTCAGATAATCCATCGGTCTATTTGCTGTATGATCCCTTGCCGCGGGCAGATTCGGTCTAGTTTCTAAATCATCCATTCGTGATTGTAAGGATTCGATGGTTTTCGTGAATTGGTCTAACCGATAAGTCTCTTTAGCTAACTCGAGTGAGAACTCGTCACGTAAGGCCCTGACTTTCGTGTCAATAGTGTTCTGTAATTCGATTTTCAATGTATCTAACTTTGATTCAAACATCCTCTTCATACTCTCCTGGTTTTTCTTTATATCCATTACAGCATTCAAAAGCTCGTCCAATTTACTATCGTCATTTTTGATACTGCCTGTTGATGACCCTGATGCTGACGTGGATTTTGAGACATTACCCTGAACTTTCTGCTGCCCTTTAGGCGGGGTTACTTTCTTATTAAATGACATTTTATCAGAATTCTTTTTTGTGAAAACACTTTGTGGCGACTCAAATGTATCTTCTAATACGGGTGTCTCCGACTGATAAAGTACTGCATGGGATTGAGTCAAAACGTCACTTACGTTCAAACTGTCCTTTGACGGGCCTCTTTACAATGCGGAATCGTAATAAATTAAACATGTATTAGTTGTTTTCCAGCCCATTTCTCATGAGTCTGATAATGTTATACAAACTTCAAAGTATTAATCTATCAACAAAAATTGATCGAAAAATATCATTTCATCGATGAAAATAACATTTTTTTATCTATTTTCAAACCATCTTAATTGATAAGGTCTTACAAATTACTGCTACTTACAGGTTACGCTATGACAAGCGGACAGTATTTCGGCGACTGGACATATTTCGCTGTAGGAGCTCCAAGGGATCATTTGACAGGAAAGGTAAGTCTAGAAACAATTATCAAAACAAAATGATACCATTTGCAAATAAATGGTGTAAACTCGTTTTTATTTGTGTGTGACGTCAGTCACTCGCAAGTTTATCAGCTGTATTTCAAGATACCCATCCTCTACTTTTAAAACCGAAGCACCTAAAAATTTTGAACACAGCCCTACAACACCGGTATGCTTCCATTTGAGCAAAAGTATTCAAAAATTAATCTAGAAACAAAAACGAATACATATAGAACAAAACAATTGTGTTTGACATGAAAACACTATAGAACTAGGTTTTATATTTGATAACGTGATCACCTTCCCCATGCGGACGAATATAGTCAATCGGAACACCTCTGTGATGGATGCTTCATGGACGGAATTACACGAGGAGTTCCGATTAGAAAATAATTTGTTTTGATCATATCGCAACACGCCTTCCTTATTGCAACTGTTTTCAGAACATATTCCAAAAATCGTAAGTATATATATATATATATATATATATATATGTGAAAAATACAAAAAAAATGTGCCGGAAAAAAGTTAAAAATATTAAAAGATAAAAACACAGTCCATGAGATAATTAAATTATTATTTGCAACCGGTTTTGCTTTCCTGCTCATCAGGGCAAATATGGCGTCAAAATATGTGTAATTGCTTAGAAACGTACACAACGTACGTCAATATTGATGACGTCAGTTATACTTTTCAGTCTAAAAATAGGACGTCAATTAACGCTATTCAATTTTGGTTCAAAAATGTTTATAAAATATTGCTCTCTAGATAACCTAGCTGAAACGTTATTGCTATGAAATTTATAAAATGGATAAATATAAAATTTTGGGTCTCTTTTTGGCGCATGTATCTAAATGTTCACTTAAAGGTAATTGTCTCGTTGACGGGTCTCTTATCTGTTGTGCGTGAACTGTTCTTCTGTTTCTAAGTTTGTCTCCTGTTTGACCTATATAAAATTCCTTACATCCATTGCAAACTAAAACATATAATACATTTTCCACGGTACAATCCATATTTTCCTTTACATGAAATATTTTATTTTTCAGTTTTAAAGACGATCCTTCTATTAAATAATTGCAAAGCCCACATCTCGGCTCCTTACATTTGTTTACGGTATGACTTGTTTGATTTTGTTTGAATTCTGAATTTATTAAAAAGTGTTTTAAATTGGGTAGTTGTCTTTTGCATTTAATGACTTTAGTCTTGTTTATTAATTTTTCCATTTTCTGATCATGTTTTAATATTTCCATGTTGGTTTTGATTATTCCAAACAATTGTCTGTTTTTTGGATTGCACGTAGAAATGTATGGTAAAATTTTGTCTTGTGACTTTTCTTTAACTTGAAGTAAGAGTGTTCTAGGAATTTGTAATGCTTTCCTTCCTTATATATATATATATATATATATATATATATATATATATATATATATATATATATGTGAAAAATACAAAAAAATGTGCCGGAAAAAAGTTAAAAATATGAAAAGATAAAAACACAGTCCATAAGATAATTAAATTATTATTTGCCAACCGGTTTCGCTTTCCTGCTCATATATATATATATATCTATTGTGTGGATCAGTGTATCCTTTTATTAAGTGTTGAGTGTTGCTACATGTATATTGTATTAAACCTGATTTGTGGAAATTCTGTATATTTTTATCGTGAACACTTACGGTGACCTAATTCTGCCACCTGTGTGTCAAAATTTACAGAAAAGGGACGACAGAAATGGAGAAATATGCAACGTAGCCGATATATAAACTATACTAGAAGACGGGTCAGTGTAGGGTTAGTTGATGGTTTAATTTCTAATATGTCGTGAACTGTATTAGCCTTAATCAGGAAATTAGGCTAATTCATTCGGCTGAACGATTTGATCCATTTTATAAATCTGATTTTTTTTACTATCAAAACAACTAAAAATATCAGCCTTGCAATTGAAGTCGAAAAAGTAAGTGTATATAGAACTGTATACAAACTAACTGGCTAGGTTGTCGTGAAATTGAATCAGGCAATGCATGTTGTAGAATATGAGGAAAAAACTAAAAATGAAAGTGAAAGTAGAACTGTCAGAATATAAAGCAAAACTGAATTGCTTGTATTTTGCAATGAACTATCCTAATAATGTAATAAGAGCATTTCTTCTTCATGCATTGAGGGATTTTGATGTTACTTGGTGCAGATGTTTACCAACATGAGCTACCCCTGTTTTTAGAATAATTCCGCGTTGTTGTTACTATAAATAGCTTATATTGTAACTTTTTTAATACTGGCCTTTGAGAAAAACAGATACCACTTTTCTGTGTTACAGCATGCATGTTACATCCAATATTTATGTGTTTTTTGACCTATCTCTTTATGGTAAGGAGTTAGTCCTTGTGACAGCTGGCGGGCTCGAGATGTTGCACGAGGATGTCTAGTCTAGTTACATGTACCAATATCATAACATACCACATTGTTTGCTTTTAGAAGGATCCAATTTTTTTTTGTGCAACTGTATGGTTAAACCGGTATTGCAGTATACAGCCAATCAATATTGCGATAAATTCATTTAACTAAAACAAATAGAATAAAACCAAATAACCGCAAGTTGTCCACAAACAATCCAAAAACAGCATATTTAAGCGAATTTGACTTATCGGCAAGTTATAGTTTCCAGGATATGTTTGTTACCAAAGAGTTGCAAAGATGGCAAACCATGATCCTTTTCTGATTTATTATACTATGAAATGAGTAGCTTCTTTAATATCACGGAACAGGAATTTGTACCCACTATTATTGGCAAAGCTCTGTATTGCAATACACCACAGATTGATCGTGGGGTCACTTGTTTTTACATGCATACACATAAGCATTATTCATGCTGTATCATACAGCACTGTAAACACATACATGTACCTTGCTATAATTGAACTTGCAATTTACTAGATTTTGCGGAAATTAATATAAAATTTTTAATAGATTTCTATTGGTGACCTAATTGTTTTATTTCAGATAATGTTAATTCTCAAATAATCACTTGTATTTGCAGAAAAGTCAGCTTCCCAATATTTCGAGAACTACTGTTGTTGAAAAACTGTGTGTATCTAGGTCAGAGGCAGAGCTTTTCCTAGATGATGAATCCAGCATAAATGTCAGCGCGAAAGTGTTGCAGACTGCCTCATCTACTTAGGACCATCTTGTTACATTGAGTTTGCTACCTCAGCTGGGCAAATCTGTTTGCATGATAACAAACAGGGCACATAAGAAGTCATTGTGGTAAATGTTACAGCAGAAGTCAGACCACAGAACAGAACAGAAATACGTGCTTAGAATCCTTATGCATGGGTACCTAATTGTGTTATACATGGAGTGCTCAATTTAAGCTATTGTTATCAGCCCGTGTTTTTCCGCATCTGTCATCAGCATTGCACTTGAAACATCAGATTAACGAAAACAACTAGGCCATTTGCAACAAAACTTACTATTATAATGAACAGTAACTTCAACTCCTACTTTGAACGTACTATAAATTTTAGATTTAGTGCTAACTGTTGTAATCCTGAAGTCGCAGTCTCATATTTTACATGAAGGTTTGTTTATTCTGATCGTCTACATATGATCACAGAGTATGACCTCAATGAAATTTCTATAGTTTATTTTTAAATAAAGATATGTTTTCTCATGAACTGTTTAAATTTGTTTCTTTCCTTCAATAGTATTCTTTTAATACCGTTAAAGCCTGCCTCATTTAGCACCTGGTTTAAGAGCAATCTGTGTCACATGGTACAGTCCTTGTCCTCAGTAATGTAAACTGAATTGTGGTTTATTTGCTGGCATTTTGAAAAGGTCCTAATGGCTGTCGGATGAAACAGGTCTTCCCATTCATGTGCTATAGTGAGCTATTAGGGTCACTAACTGCCCGTCGTATGTCTTACTCTGTTTTCACATTCATTTTGTGAGAGGGGCCTGCGAAAGCAAATTCTCAACATTTTGAAAACTTGCCAGTAAATCTTCTTTGAGGTGCTTTCAGTTTCCGGTAGTTAAAACAGATGCTCCCATTGTAAAAAAACAAAAATAATATCAAACAGGGAATGCCACGTACCAAAAACGCAGCCTCCCCAAAACGAGCCCCACAGCACCCAGAAGTGCACTCCCATTGTAAAACCAATCATTTGCCAGTCAACAAGCAGTATCACTAGATAACCATCAGTCATCAAAATACTAAAGTACCTTCTAAATAATGTAAAAGAATAATTTGCTTCTGCTTTTGAATTCTGTAAATAATTATATTCAGGGACATTTGCTTTGCAAAACAATTTGCAGTCTGCAATTCAGTCTGCAACATGCCAGACTTGTTTTATTTTTTTATGTTTGTTTTGATTAACTCAAGGCCATGTTCGAAACTGGTTCACGAGGGGTCAAAACAAAGACACCAGGTCAATTCATAAAAAAGTGAACATTCATGATCATGAGTCCGAGAACGAATCTGGATAAAAAACTAGGCAAACAGGTCAAATCATAGAAAATCCCTTTTGAACTCTTTAGAGTCAACATTTGCCATCCAGTCATCTTGAAATTGGGAATAATGAGTGTCTTGATTGATTCTTGATCAAACTCGAATTTCAGAAAAGTGGTGTAAGAAATTAGGTCACCTGGTACATTGAGCTTGACCTTTTTACTTACTTCTTTGTTTTTGAAGCTACATTAATAAATATTGGACTAAAGGTACAGCTATTCAAGTAAATAAATCAGCTTGGGTTTAGGCATAGATTTGCTCGAGGGGAGACGTTGTACGTGTACGTTTCTGTCCTGTTTTGACATCTGGTACCTGTGTGTCTCAAATGTACACATTATTAAACTGTAAAAATTTAGATATGCTCGATTAAAATTGAAACACTTGATTACAGAAGCTTGGGTCTAGAGAAAATGAAATTTTCAACACGACAGTTTCTGACCATAGTTATTCAACACATTTGCAGTTAATTTTGTAATTTTATTGACACTCCGCACACAGTACATCTAAGTATACACATACGCAAATGAAACAAATCAGGCAATTTTAATTGATTGTTCAAAACATGTCTTGTCAATTATTATCGGTTTAGAATATTCAAATGTACAAAATGTACAGGCAGTTTTTTTCTCGTTCGGTTAATTTGTCGATTTTATTGTTACATTGTATGTTTTCAATTTTGATTACCGTTCCTAACGAATGACTGTTTTGTACAGTTACACCGAGTATTTGTCTTAAAGATTGATTGAACATTCTCATATATTTATAATTGCCATATTGTATGCAGTTATTATTTTTCTCGTCTTGTACAAGGAGAGTTTAGCGAAATATTTTATGAAAAAATGAAATAATGCAATAAGTTAGTGCCGAGAGGCAAATAAACCTTGTGTAGCCGAATTGGTTTACTCGTAGAAAATTGACGTGTGTTATAGAGAATTTTAATGTATGGCATCACTTATTTAACAAGAACCAGATGTGTTGTTATGGTTATAGGTGTAACGGAGGACAGCTCATACATTTTCTGAGAAAATGGCATGAAAGGTTGCCATTGTCTTTCCCGCCCATCTCCCATCCATATGGTGTCAACAATAAAAGTGAATTTGTTTGCCTGACCTGATGAAGCTGTTGTATTTTATTCCCAGGTTTATTTGTTTAGTGCGAATAGAATCAGTTTCGTTCTGGAGGAAGCTGACATGACTCTAAGTGGATCAGAGATTACTGAGGTAAATTACTTTCAAACTTAAACTATTTTGTTTAACATTTCATTTAGTTAGTTACATTTAACTAAAGTAATATGCATGTATAGAGCCTGAAGACCGATGTACGGATTTCACATGTAATTTTCATGCTGTATTAAATTGATAATGAAATGAATGAAACCTGTTAACTCTTGTCATGTGCCTTAGATATATGTGATGTCTTTGAGGACATTAATCCAGTACTGCTAAATAAAACAGACACTATCTATACTCATACCTCAGATGCCTATGAACGGTTACTATGGAGCAGCCCTGTGTTCTGCAGATGTCAACAGGGATGGTAATGACGACCTGTTGGTAGCGGCACCATTCTATAGCAAAGGTGAACGCGAGGACACCGGGGTTGTTTTTGTTTATCTCGGACAAGCTGATAAGGTGCGTGATTACATGTACAACAGGGTCACACCTGCACATGCATATATATTTGTACATGTATTTTGGTAGGCAAACTTGGCCGCTAAACCGTGGAGGAAAGCCATTATCCTGCTTCTAAGTAGCTTATAAAACAAGTTATGTCATAAAAATGGTTTTATTGGGTAATACTATAGATAATGATCAGTTTTAACTAAAGCCTAAAAGTTTAAAGAACAGCGAGTGTTTTGTCTTTATTATTAAAGGCCCAATACTTAGCCCCTGATAGGCATAATTTTTCTTTACGTATTTACAAGTTGTATCTAGTAATTGCCTGAAACATGTTATATAATTAAGACTTTGGCAAGAATGAAGTGCAACTTTTGCAAGACTATAAATTTGACAAAAACATTGCTTGCCAATCATCATGTTTTTATGAGATATTTTAAGATATCTGGTGACTTTTGAAAAATTCGACACGTCTTTGTCTTTGATAATCTACATGTATCTATAAGAAAATGATGTAAAAAGCATTAAGTTATCAACTTGAGATATGGAGGAAGGAAACTTGTGGTACGTTTAGTATATGATCTTATAACTTAATTTGTTTGAAATATTTTTAAAGTTAGCTCCTTCTTGTAAATACGAATTTATGTCAACTGGTTCTATGAAATTGCTACGTCTATTTTTCTGTGAAAGATAAAGTGAATCTAACATGTTCATGAGTTGTGGATAAGGAAATCCCACCCGAGGGTTGAGATACGTCCAAAAACGAGGCTCTGCCGAGTTTTTTTGGACGTATCTCAACCCGAGGGTGGGATTTCCTTATCCACAACTCAATGGACATGGTAGATTTATTTTCTCACCGTTTAAATCGCATTTTCACACAAGTAAGAAGAAATTAGTGCAAATACAGGATGGGGATAAAAAAATGAAAATCAACTTTTTCTCGAATTTTAAAAACTGCTATAGATGGATAGAAAATGATCTAACTAAGAAAATGAATACCAACAACCCTATGTTTATTTCAAAATAACAATTTTACAGCCATTTATCGATTTTTATGTCTGCTTACAATTAACGTAAAAATAGTCCGGCAGCGATGTGAGATAAGCGATGTGAGGTAAATGCGCGGAAATATGTATCCCATAGGTGAGAAAATGATGACTTAATTTTCTCACGCATTCCCAAGTTGTGGTCTCCCATTGACGTAAATTTCATCATACATTTCGAGGGTTGATCGCGAAACTATTGTATCTGCATATAAAAATGGAAGCAGATACAATAGTTTCACGATCAACCCTCGATTTGTGTTTTGTAACACTTGAAAATATCTGTTAGTGCTGCCGTAAGGTGGCCTGTAATTTATCAGAACATAACATATATGCTTTACTGTGGTATTGTCTGGTTCTGTTCTGCTTTGTTTTGCTCTTCGCTGTACTGTTACTGGCTTGTTGGTTTAAACAGTTTTTTTTTTAAATTTTCATAACATATATTCGAGTGTCAAATAAATAAACATGTCCCTGTCGTGTTTTGCTATGTTCTGCAATTGTCCTGTCTTGTTCTGCTCTGCTCTGATTTGCTCTGTAATTTATGCATTGAGAAAGGTCCATTGAGAAAATACTCTACAAGATTAAAGTAATTTATATCTTTCTATTCACAGAAATTTAAGCCAATGTCGACTATGCTGACCGGAAGTGATAAAGCCGGTGCTCGCTTTGGCTCTGCCATGGCAAGTCTTGGAGATATAAATAAAGACACATATAATGGTAAGGAGAGGTCATTAACAACATACTACACATAAACAAAATATGTGTCATTTTTCTCGTTAACTGTAAGGCAGTGTTTCATGCGCTTTGTTGTTTTGACAGAAAAAGAACGATTTTTACAGGGGATATCATTACATTGAATACAAGACTGTTTTATACAAAGTAGGCTGGCATGGAAAGTACAACACGTTGTGTCTATTTCGAATCTATACTCAAACTAAAAACGTTACAAAACAATACAACGGAAGTGACGCTAAAACGTAGACGTCACGTAACGTATGGCGCTAAGTTAACGTTACAAAATGTACTTAAAGATGCGCCGTAATTCCTAACAGGTTTGTCATAAATATTCAAGTGACACATTCTTGTGAAATTAAATAATTTGCACGACTGTTCATTAATGCCAAATTTTAAGATCTGCAGAAATCTGCAGAAATCTTCTACTTACTGTCATTTACATGAACATTATTTTTGAGTTCGGAGTAACTATTGAGTTTCTTTAGTGATATAGAATGTTTCTTCATCTAATTAATTAATCAGATATTGTTGTCGGAGCACCATATGAAGATGAGCTGCAGGGCGCCATCTATGTTTACAATGGATGTAAGACTGGTGTCTGGCCTCATCACACACAGAGGATTTCAGCGGCTGACCTCCGTACTGGACTTATGTCATTTGGAATTTCTTTCTCAAAATCAGAAGATATGGACGGTAATGGGGTCAACGGTACGACAGAAGAAATATGCTGAACTTTTTTGTTGAGGACTCTGAACGGTCCATCAACATTAGTTGTGTAACTAAAGCATTCGAGTCGAGTTTTCCGGGCACATTTCCTGGAAATTTGAATTCAAAAATAAAGAAACTTTATGTAAAATATATAGAACATTAGTTAAACAAAACACAGAACTATATTGTACAGAAACATTCAGAATTTCCAGTATTTTAATCTAAAATCCAGGGTATTTAACCGAAACGCTGCTATTGGCTTTATATAAATCCAGAATCTCTTGAAAAATCAGAATACCTGGCATGTATGATAAAGATCAGGAAGCTGCAACTGTATCTTGTCTCGCTTATTGTGTTGGCTGACTATACGAGGTGAAATCTCAGTTAGACATTCTTACCGCAACAGCGTGCAAATAGAAATGACATATAATTAAATTCTCCATTTCAGCTTATTGAAATATTCAACAAAACAGCAGAAAAATAGGAAGCAATTAGTGTGTAAACAACACCATCTATCCATACGAAACGAAAACATTTACCTAGACGGCTAGGGTTATTCATGAAGTCTTGTCATAACCATGGTAGAATCTCCATATTTCTTCTGTAAGGACCTTTTTCATGTATAACATGGTATATTAACCGTCAAGTGTACATTACTTTATTCCAGATATTGCAGTAGGAGCTTACTTATCAGACAAAGCATACCTGTTGTTTGGACGGTCTGTAATTAGGCTATATATCACCGTGGAAACGAGCGTCCGACAGATTGACAAAGATACTATAGAGATGTGTCCTTCGACTAATGGGAGTTCTATCGCCCCGTGCTTCAAAGTGAATGTGTGCTTCCGCTATAACAACCGAAAGTTTATTTCTATGTGTATATATCTTACTAATTTCCTGAACAAATAACAGCCAAAATAATTAGAGATTATAAAGTGTTCTATTTATTTTGTAATCTTTAATAAGCAAAACTTTAATTGGGTCGGCATTCCTTCTTTTTGTTTTTCCCCAGTTCTCTTCTGGATTCTTTTTGGGTCTCATATGATAACAAAACACATTTCTATTAAAAATAAATGTGCAATTTAAAAATATACAAGAAGTTGTCAGAATTTGCTTCCCGACAATTAATGCAGATTTTGCAGATACCATTTATTTGGCCTCCATCATAACATGTATATTTGTTTTGTGCGTTAATGTTTCACTTTCTTTCATTATACACCCGAAACGAAGTTGTAGGGGGTAGAGAAGTCGCCCTATGGTCGGTCGGTTGTTAGTCCGTTGCATTTTTCTGCATTTGTCGGGAGCATAACTTGAAAACTACTGGTTGGAATTAAATACAACTTCATACAATGGTCAAGCACAATGAGAGAAAGTGCAGTGTACCAGAACCATAACTCTATCTTGACTAATTACAGAGTTATTGTCCTTTGTTACTTTTCCTTGTGCGAAGCATAACTTTAAAACTACTGGTTGGAACTCAATTCAACCTTATACAATGGTCAAGCACATTAAAAGAAAGTGCAATATACAAAAGCTATAACTCTATCTTGACTCATTACAGAGTTATTGCTAAGAACCGTAACTCATTTTATTTTTTTACAAGATATTATGTCACTAATAACTTCTTCAGTTGCCAGAGCAGTCCTGCCGGGGTATTAATCACAATTAGTGATAGGTCTAGTTTCAAAGTTAAAACATGCACAGGCATTATGTTTCAGACGTTAACGTAACTGTGCTGTTAGATACATACATGGGGGACTACAACAGAATTGCCTGGCAAAGAAATGGAAATAGCATGACAAGTCCTTTTATACATATTTCTTCTGGGCATTTGGCATGTATTGGACAGAAAGAAGTCCTTATTAAGGTATGTGCAAAGTTCGTATAAACAGACCATTCGTGTTTTCCGTATTATACAAATTATCTATACAAAAAATATTTCTTTGATGAACAGCCAGGTTAGGGCAATAAAATGAAGTCTGCAAAGCAGATGACACTTCTATTTAGTCGTTTAATTATTTAAGATGGCGTTGATAATACAGTTTGCAACCTCTGCTAATGGTCTGCTATAAGTCAGTTACTGCATGTACGTTGTCTAGGTTAGGGTTATTACTTACATAGGTTCATATGTATTTAAAACACAAGTAGAGTTGAGCACTTTACCTGTCAAAATATTTTTAAACCGTACTTATTTGCTTTTAAGTTGTTTTATATCAATATTTACAAACGTCTTTTAAGCATAAATATGTGTCAAAACACGTTAAAACTTTGTCTTTCATATTTCACTGACAGGCCTATGCATAAGGTTCAAATCACAAACTGACTGTGTTATTTGTATTCATAATGATTCAAAGATCTTTTTTCAATTTAGTCTACAGCAGACTTGATAACACCTGTGCGGATTAAAGCAAGTTATGACGTCATTAGTATATCCATCTTTAGTAACCATGACCTTCCAACAGTTAACATATTCGATGGTGAAAATCCCGACAAACAGATCATTATAGCTACAAGGACTGTAAGTTTTACATTTGAATTGCAGAACTCATTTCTTGTTTATTTAACGTATCGCCATAAAATTTGATCATTTATTTTTTATGGTCAAATGACTTGTGTTCATCAAAAGATTTACAGTACAATAGCCAAAGTATGTGTATAATTTATTTCTAGACAATTACTACAAAATTTCGCATAATTTACACTCGCTATGTCTTTTGTGTTACAATCTATTTCAGCTGGAGTTCAAGAAAGACTGTCCAAACAATGAATGTGAGACTGACCTCCGTCTCACAGCACAAGCTGTGTTTGGCACATCTGACAACTATTTCATTTTAGGCCATTCAAATTTAACCATTGATGTCAGCATACTTAAAACCGGCGACCCAAGTTACAGTTCAAATTTCTTCATTGCCTTCCCAAATACTCTTCAGTATCAGCAGGTATAGTTAAACTAGTGCAATTAAAATAAATTATTTTGGGACTATATCAAAAATCTTATATAATAAATTAAGCATATGCTGCCAGTTGGCAAAGACGTTTCAGTAGATTCAGAAATTGCTGCCAACCAGCAGACGGTCAGGATCGAAAATTGTAACATTGAAGGACATATTGATAGGTGATAAGGCAGACATGATTTTCTTGAACCAACTCACTGTTGTATGTACACTGTATTTGAAAATATAAAACACATAGTAACCATTGTAGAGCATATATGACGTACAAAACACTCCATTTGGGTTATGAGTTAAGAAACTCTATAACAAAGTCTTCGTATCACATTCAAAAACAGTCCTACCTGGGGCATAAAGGGTGAAATATTCTTATTCTTTTTAAATTGGGCACCAAAGATGTTGTCAAATTCAAACTCATTAAAACAAAATCTCTAATTATTTCTTATAGACAAAATCATACGCAACGCCCTAGTGTGTTTATGAACAATGTGAAAATACAGAAAGTATCAAACCACAAGCACTTAGGTCTCTACTTCTCTAGCAACTTAAATGGTACATTTACATACTAGATTATGTAGTAGGAAAGGCTTATCAACGAATAAATATTGTGCGTCAACTTAAGGTTCTTCTGGATCGTCGATCCCTTGAAACCATATACATTTCTTTTATCCGTCAAATCTTATAATATGATGATGTCATCTTATGATAATTGCATGAATGAACAAAAAACAACTTTTGAATAGGTCCAGTCCTAGGCTGTCCGTATTATCATTGGTGCCACAAAACTCGTTACAAAAGCTTTTAACTGAAACTCGATGGGAATTATTTTTATGAATTGAAGTGTAACCTGGCTCCTTCCTATCTTTCTGATCAATGCTCATCGTCCGCTGCGAATGAAATATATAGTTTGCGCAATCATGAAGACCTAAGAGTACAAAGAGCTCGAAGATCTGTTTATTAGTATTATGAATAATTTCTTTCTTCGCCATCTAGAACTTTTAATGATCTACCTTGATTTTAAGGACTGTGCAAACTGTGTCATGTTTTAAGAACCATCTATTTATGTCACCAACCAATGTTGCGTCATCCTACTCAGGGAAAAGGAGAAACCGGGTTCTGCACTCACACCTTCGAACCAACAGCAGTTCACTTGCAGACAATATTTTCTCAAAAATAGAATTTCCTCATCCGTTTGTACCTGTTGACAGCGCGAAACAGCCACTTATTTCTTCTTTCACTGGAAATATGACACCACAAGGCCATTTATGTTTCACACCGTCAATGCATACTGCAATATTGTCCAAAGACTTCCACCTCTCAAATCCGCCCAATTCACATCTCTTTACATTTATTTACATTTCTTTGCATTTCTTATTCTTGCTTCATAAGACAGTATTTTCTACCCCTAATATCCTGTTTACCTACTTTTTACTGAATGAATATATTTATACCCTGGTAGTACTTACAAATTAAAGAAAAATGCTAACGCTATATATTTGAACCGTCATTTAAAAAGGCCGTGGAAAGAATTTCAATAAATTATTACCTTTCAGTTCTATCCACATATAATTATGTGTGATGTTTCTTGTACATGTACATGTGTTATCATAAATGAATATATTTAAACTAAATATTCTTGCATTCATTACAATAATGTTGTTTTGTATTCTTGCATTCATTACAATAATGTTGTTTAGTATTCTTGCATTCATTACAATAATGTTGTTTTGTATTCTTGCATTCATTACAATAATGTTGTTTTGTATTCTTGCATTCATTACAATAATGTTGTTTAGTATTCAACATATAAAACTTTCCGTGATAACTGTCTAATAAATCGTTTCTAACAACCAGGTAAAAAAGGTTTATGGAGATCCGGAAATAAACTGTGGTTTTGTCAGTCGTGGTCTTGATGATTCAGAAGAGGGAGATATTGACTCACTAGATTACCTACAAAGAAGAAATATCCCAAAAGTATCAGAAGATGAGTTCCTATTGGCGTGTTCGTTTGGAAACCCTATGTACAATGACACTGGTGTCAGGTACATGTAGCATTATCAGTTGTCTTCTAAATATTTAAATATTATGTAAATTGATTTTTTATTTATCTTTGTGACGTTTGTACACAACATTCGTGCATATTAATTTTTGTCATTTCTGATTTGACATAACTTATATGAACCCGAGTAAAACCCTAAAATTGTGAAATGATGTTAACGTTACTCAGTAGTTGTTTTGATAGATTTGGATAAATCTCATTTTCCTTTCAAATCATCCAGTTCTCAGTAGACGAGAAGTCTTTATAAAGAGCACACTGGAGAGAGGGAAAGGGGTTTAGTGCAAACCTGAGTGTTGTAAATAAAGGAGATGCTCTAGTGTACAAAAATGTAATGTCAACCGCTGGATATATTCTAACGTTTCGGCGTGATGGATCCATATTTATAAAAAAAGTATTAACAGAAAAATATTAACTATCCATGTTTTTCCAACAGGTTTCAGCTGAGCATAGTGGTACCAGAAACGATTAACATGACACAGCTAGAGTTCAAACTGAGTGCAAACACACTGAACACCGAACGAAAACTAGCCGACAATGTAAAAACAATCACCGTTCAAGTCAGGAACCAAGTCAAAACGACCTTTTCAGGGTAAAAATACATGTTAATGCTTTGTGTAAGCTATCAACCATCAAACAGTGCGGACACACATAGCTTTCTTCAGTTTATTTCGTAATTACATTGTAAGATTTCTTCTTTTTTTTCGTGTAATAGAATAAAATAATATATTGCATGGATTATTTTCTAGAATTTCAAGACCCAAGTATATCACCGTTAGAGAAGAAGCAAAACAATACCTAACGTCTCACATATACGAACTTCGAAATCAGGGACCGATCCCTATACCGTCATCAGATCTCCTGATTCTTTACCCGCAAGTTCAACAGGGAGGAAAAACATACCTTTACCTGAATACAAAGATTCATGTAAGGATTTATTTACTTACAGATTTATAATATACAAAACATCAAAAAGCACTTTGCGACCAAATGAGGATAGAAAATGTTTGCCAACCCGGTAATTTAAAACAGCTGACAAACGACTGTCAGTGAATGCTTCTGATACATTTTTCTCTTAGACTAGTTGAAATAGAAGTTAAACTAAAACGTTAACATGTGAAGACAATAATCAGACCCTTTACCGTGCCAGAACTGCATCCCGTATGGTTGCTCGTGTGGCATACATTACAAGCAGAGTTCTTTAATAGCGATTTTCAATATGCAACTGGTGACAGTATTTTTTCACATTTCCTTTAATTACCGAGATCCTCTGCTACAATTTCAAAATTAAACCATAAAGAAATTATTTACATGTATAAGCTGCTCTCGATTTATTACGCGGTCGGTTATCCTTAAGTTTAAATCATGTGTGGATAATTTAATTTAACTTTTGTCCATGTTGTATATTTTGACATATCCAAACTATATTTTATTAATTATATGTGATAGACAGTCAACAGATTGAACTAAATTAGGTCATGCCTTAATATTATTTATCCGCATTTCTTTCGCAGTGGGACTGTGCGCATCCCTGCACAATTAATTGTTCATTCCAAGACAATATGCAGCCTACTTATGTCATCGACAAAACACGTGACGAAAATATAGGCGAGTCAAAAACAATTGCTGATATGAACAATCCAGTACGTATACATGATAATTGATACATGTTCGTCATAAATTGAAACAATTTGATATTATAATAATATCTAAGTTATACATCTGTAGCTTAAACTTTCACTTTTTGATGAGATATTAATTTGTAAAAGATAAACGAAATGGAACACGAGATAATCATCACTAGAAGATGTATTCAAATCATTACTGTCTACTAAAGCCAAAGAAACTTACAATTTCCTAAGTTGATACTCCTTAAATTTTAGTGTGTATCACCTATCAATTTAAAACATCTGAATTTCAGGACTGTTCTCTAAAGGAGACTGTTTTAGGTACGATTGTAAAGCTTTTACTTTCACATTTTGATAAGATCTTAAATCTTATCAGAGGTAAACGAAATTGAGCATGCGATATCTATCTTTAGAAGATCTATATAAATCTGGCACCCAAAGTATCTTACACTTTTCTATGTTGATACTGTTTACATTTTAGTGATATCACCTATCAATTATGAAACATCTGAACTTTCAGGACTGTACTAGAGGAGGCTGTTCCCGGTATGAGTGTAAACTGTATGACATACCAGCTAGAGAGAGCGCTGTTGTTACACTCGAGTTTGTCGCTAGAGGAGACATTCTTGCCACTACAAACGTACGTTCGTATTTCAATTTCATACCTTTATGTGCTTTAAAAAATTTCGTTAAGAGAAACAAGGTATGCGGTGTGATTGATTATGTAGTTTTATGGGATGTAACTACATCTACGATTTGATTATTTAAAAAAATATAATCATTTTATTGTATACCAGGATGGTGAGGGAATGAAAGTGAGATCAGTAGCACATGTAAGACTTCTTGAGCAGCACAGACATATATCAGATATAAAAGAACATAACATAGCTGTATGTATATATCTTTTATCATTAGATAATGTTTTTTACGTAAATGGTAAACATTTACATGTGTCTTGAGGTTGCAATTAGCATGACGCAAAAGTACCGATCTCTCCGCCTACCAAGTCACGTGATTGTCAGATAACAAACCCCCGGCAAGCTTCAATCCTTATGTAGTATTATAAGCAGAACTTGCGCAAGTTGACAGAGATGAAAACGCATTAAAAATTTTGATTTTCTTATTTAAATCTCATGTTTTCTATCTAAATGTGAAACAAACATGTAGCTGGCATCATGTGCATACAATATAAACTGATCTCTCAAAGAAGGGAAAATGCGTGCAGCACTGAATGCCTAATGGATCTCGACATGAAAACGATTTTAGGCATAAAAATACAAAGTATAAGCTACTAGTATAAAGATATAAATAT
>JAFMSR010000013.1:25931016-25951429 GCA_022818135.1 Saxidomus purpurata
TTCACAAAATTTGACCTTTGACCTTCAGTTTGACCTTGACCTCTATATCTTAAAATAACCATGATTACAAATTTTTAAAGAAAACTAATGTGAAGTGAAAATAAAACAGATTTGGTGTTTATTTGTACATAAATGACAAAGAAGTAGCAAATAAAGGGTATATTTGGTTGTTTTCCCAATTTTGGCGACCTTTCTGGACGCCATCTTGGATTTCCATGGCAACAGCATATCTGAACTAAACAGTGCTAATAATTTGAAGAATATACATTGTTGTTAATTTTGGTGAATAATTAATGTTGATATGTTTCATATAAGGAATGTAACATAGAAAAATATGTATCCGAAAGTCCAATTTTCACAAAATTTGACCTTTGACCTTGAGTTTGACCTTGACCTCTATAACTTAAAATAACCATGATTACAAATTTTTAAAGAGAAGAAATGTGAAGTGAAAATAAAACAAATTTGGTGTTAATATGTATATACACAACAATGTAGTGACAGAAAAAGGTATATTTGCTTGTTTTCTACATTATGGCGGCCATCTTGGACGCCATCTTGGATTTCTGTCGACTCCAACCATTTTGGTAAAAATGAACTTCCGTTTCGTATTGTCCAGAACCTGCTGAACATTTTGATATATGACACTCATTGTTAGATTTTATAGACCGGTTGACCCCCTAAATATGCAAGATAATTAGAGCAGTTTGCTACACTATAAACATTAATAATGGTTATAAAAAAGGGTTAAACTTTTGTAAATCATTTTAGGTTTTCTTAAAACTAGTATGTTTAAATTGTATTCTTTTTAAATGTTTTTATAACAGAGTTAAAGGCCATTAATGTCACAACTTTCACATCATAATTATGCATTTTATCTTTTGTTATGTTTGAAAGTGCTAAAGGGCTTTGATTATGTTACAGATAATGTCAATCTGACAATCTGATAAACTTTGAGACTTCCTGGTGACCATTTTTAGGGAATTTAAAATATGTTACATTGGTTATATTGTTAATTATTTTTATAAGGGTTAGTTTGATTGGTTTACCGAAAGTCTGGCAAAATGTATTTAATTTTGAATTCAGAAATGTTAAAAAAAGATCAGACTTGGATTTCCAAGTGAACACATCATAGTGGTTCTCCACTAGAGAGAAAAAAGATCAGACTTGGATTTCCAAGTGAACACATAACAGTGGTTATCCACTAGAATAATAGAAACGATATTGTTGTTAAAAAGTTTATGTTTACGGATAACCGTTTACTCATATTTGTTGAATTGTTAAACTGTGTGGTTTTCCACGGTGAAAAAAAGGGACATTAAAGATAAAACGGAATTGTGTGAATTTCATTCTCAACATAAAGCTAGGGCCTGTGACCGACAGCAAGCAACGGCAATATCCGCGAAGAAAAGGACAGCATAAAACGTGCAAATTATGCAAAATGCAAAAGACACAGTGATGATATTAATGATGATTCTTGCATATTCAGGGTTCTTGGGCGATGACAAAATACGCACTCGCATGTAACTCAAATCGTGCATGTAACTTTCTGCCAACTTCTAATCGACGTTATATACTACGATTGGTGATATTGATAGCTCCGGGGTTCACATCCGGTAAGGTCAATCCCGGGTTCGAATCTCGGCCGAGGACGAAGTGTACTTGAACAAGGACACTGCTGTCACAGTTGCCTTAGTGCACACGACAGCGAACTGAATAACTCTTTCCGCGATGCTGATAAGTACAAAGGCCTCAGATGTTGTCTTCGTAAAAGAACTTAATGCCTCTTGTGGGGTTCTATTAAAATTACATTTAACGTTTACTTAGTAGGTTGACATACAATGTACACTGCATGCGTAAAGGTCTAGCCCTTCCTGTAACTTCATTAATCATCATATTAACATGTTTTAGTCTTGAATTGTAAACTGTTTTCAAAGTCGGACATATAAGTGCCCAAGTTGTGATAGTGTCCTTAGCAAGAAATAGATAAGTCAATGTTGCTCCCGTCTTTTTATAAGCTGATTCCATCTGACTGAGTCCCGAGAGTGATCAATGTGAGTTGTTAATACTTGTTTCGCAATTGCGATTAGATGAATTAGTATAAAATTAAAGTCATATTTCTAATATTTTAATACTGTATTACTCCCCCCCTCCCCTTCTTAAACACACACCATGATGATGCCATATCTATGTTTGATATATGTAAGTGTAAGTTTGTCTCATCGCTACAATTTAAGAACACAATCATAATATTAGGTTACAGGGGATATTAGACATTTCAGTCCGTGCGAGATTTCGAAGAAAATCATTATTTTATTACCGCATTCTGTAGGTTTTCAAACTGTCTGTACCAACATAGTTCAACTATAATAATATATGATACATATACGTTTAGAACTATGTCATAGCTACATTTGAAGACTACAACCATTGTAATAAGACAATGGATGTGGTCACGGGAGAGGTTAGACCTTTGCGCGTATGGCTAAGTAAATGGTAATTTTGTGATCGTTTTCCGTATGCTACAACAGAGATGTAATCACATCTGTATATGATACATTACTTCTATGTAGATGTATGTAATAACTATATTTTAAGAGCATATTAATCGTTATTGAGACCACAGGAGTGAGCTAACTTTATCGTTTATGTTGTTCACCTCAAACGCATATATCGAGTGGTAATTACTTTTCCTCTTGGATTCGATCCCTTGTCACGCCACACGTGCACCTGTTAAGTGTAAATTTGAACAAGTAATAAAGTTTTCTGACTCTTTTTGTCATAGTGAAATGGTCTGATCATGGGTGGTGGTATTTCGAGAGCGGTTAGTGTGAATTTATGGAACAACATAACCATTGGACTACTTTGTATGACTTATTTAAAAACTAGAAGCTTCAATGCCTTCATGAACAGAATTTGCGGTCTGATGAGGATAGCCCGTCTGCATCTGAAACACTTTGAATAGTTACCCATCGTTATTCAAGTCAATTGTATCACTTGCTTCTACAGTCTTATTATTTCTCTCTTCATGATTATTCAGAAAGAAAGACACTTTTCCCGCTTTAATGAAATCGCTGAGTGTAAGTTTTGGCCTAGACTGGCATTCAGTCCTTACATTTACAATTAACTCCCTTTGCTGCCAAAAATACTTTCTTTAAAATCGAGCTAAAATAAATTAGTATAAACTAAACTAAGGAATAATCCTTTATTCCACTGTACAATAACCTGTTTTATTTGAATTAAGATTTTTAAAAAAATGTTCCGGAGTGTATGCAATCCTTATGTAAGTCAGTCAACAAAATCATGGCAACACTACTACAGGCTAATGTTATGAAATAAATGAAAACAGCATAGGAAGGTACAATAAAGAATGGGTTAAACCACTGTTCATTTAAAATTTAGTCGTTATTTAGAAACTTGGATACACAGCAATGTATGAGTTAATACTGAACACTGCACACTGAACCACAAATTAGGCATCACTTGTAAATTTTAAAAGTTCATTTATTCATTAAGTTATTCTTTACCAAATCTTACCAAATTTGAAGTGGAATGAGAGCCGAAAACCAGCTGAGTATACAATTTAAGTACATGACACGATTGTTCTTAATTGGGGAAGATTAAGCACTATTGTTTAATATAACTGGAACTCTGTCTAAAGACTTTTAATAAATGGTGAAGTACCAACTCACAGATAGTTATCTTCCTGTTCTAACCATGCATGGGTTTCAGTCTAAGTGCACTATAAAAGACTCTTCAGTTTTCATTGTATTTTTCAAGAATGCGGCGAGAATGTGAGTAGACAGTAACTATATCTACTCTTCAAAATTAAGTCTGTTTTAACACAGTTTGCAAGTTTCGGTAGTGGGTCATTAGATACTGCAATTATGCTTAATATGAACATGAAGCATCTGATTGCTATCCTTATTTGGATTCAAATGGGTCGTACAGTACGTCTATCAATATGAACGTAGGCATTATAATTTTTTTAGTAAACTGGGCGCCAAAGGCATGTAGCTTAATACATGTGTATGCATCCTTTTGCTCATTCCATTTTTGGTAAATCAATCGGGCCAATGTTAACAAAGTATAGCTTTCTTACGGCCGAACGCTTTACATACATACAAGTAGTTCCATATATTCATTTGTTACGAATTATACTGTCTTTTACATACATTTCAGAATAGCATAATATTATATTGTTGTTTTTCTTATAATTTGCATCTAAATAAACACAGAAATCATAGATTTTACTGCCAGTTCAATAAATTTAAGTCCTGCAGAAATCAACTCTTGATATACAAAAAATCCGATGAAAAAGATTTTCCGTCTGTACTTGGAACTGGTGATTAAGATCTTGTTACACAATGTTTATTTATGACCCTCTAGGCAAATTTCTCCCTGGTCAATTCATGGGCAGTTAGCGGTTGTTTCAAGTGAACAAGGGTATTGAATTTCTTTTGCCTGCCGAATTTCACCAGGCTAGATGATCAAGCCCTGTCAGTAGATATGGGCCAGAAAATATTCTGCTTGAATAATGAAAATATCCTATCATCTAGCCTGGTGGCGAGGCTAGTTTTGGCCAGTCTACGTATTTATGTGTTACCTTTAACCCTAATCCTACTGAATTTCCGAAAAGGACCAGTCTATCTTACGAAGGGTTGTTCGACGGAATTTTACCAACTGAATATTAAGCGCGGATGAGCAGGCTGATCATGATCAACACTGGTCGCGAAGGTAGAATTTCTAACTGCAAGCAAAGTAAGGCTTATAAAATGTTGTAAAAAATACATTGTACACAATGTAGTTCGTGAAATTAATTGCTAATAAAACGTACAAAAATACAATTTTACTTCATGTTAATATTCAGTTATGATCTTAACAAATAGCGAATGGCAGAATGTAGCATAGATGGAAGTTAAATATTGAAATAAATTAAAAGTATATGAAAATGCCAGAATAAAGTACATCCATATTATGAAACATAAAAAGTGTCAGATCAAAAAGCAATGAAAATACAATGACCGCTTTGTCATTTTTGTATGGAACGCCTTTACTGCCTAAATATGTTCTGCCAACACCAATAACAACATTAAATTTGATGAATGGATTGTAAAATCATTATCTAATGTAATGCAGGAAGGTTATAATTCTTCTGATTAAACGTCGTTTTGTAGGATCATTATATCATATGCAAATAGTGTTACATGTATTTGAGGTCAAAACGCTTTAAATTTATGCTATGTGCGAACTGCATTGTGTCGGATCAAAACGAAAGTGTGAAGTGTGACCGTAAATTTACTTGGTACTGAGATATTCGCTTTACACGTATACAGTTGGGTTGTTTTTTCATAATTGCTGCTTTGATGATGAAAGATATAAATATTACATTGACTGATACTCTTTCATTTTAGGCTACTTTAGCTATGAAAATAATGCGCACTATAGAAATACACAAAATATTTACTTAAACAATACAAACGTAGGACGGAATGAATGAATACTTATTAATTATGTTTTACATTAATAATAGTGTTTGTTGTATTATATGTATTTTTCATTCATCGATTATTTCATTTAACACGTTTAATATAGTTATATCATTGTCTTTACATCGTAGAACATGGTATATGAATGTTATATCTTAACTTTGTTACATGTAGTATAATTTCTTTAGAAGGTCACATTGAACTATTAAATATAAGTATGTTTACGTATGTTTAAATGTGCACCCTTCTTTAGATAAAGATATTATTATTAAGCATGCCGTCCATAAGAGCAACTATGTTAGCTTGTATTTGTGGATGAGACCTCGGCATGTCTCCCACCATGCCTATACCTATCAAAAGTGTTTTTCTGTGTCCAAAATTAGGAGAGATTTAGCTGACTGCAATTTCCAGCCAGTTTTTTTTTTATTGAATTTGATTGGTTGCCAAAAAGTAGGCCAATCACCGTGACCAATGAGATCTAGGGTGTGGTTGACCTATGTTGATGACCCTTTAGAACCTTGATGATACATTTATATAGACATACTAAACTTTATGTCAAGTAACACCTATGTCTATAGACATGTATCATCAAGGTTCTAAAGGGTCATTCCTAGCATAGAATGTTTTAGATGATGATATAGCTACAGTAGACTTATAAAAGTTTGTTGAGATTAAAAGGTCTTAAATTTTTTCTCTTCAAGTCTTTTTTCTTTTTAGAAAGTATCTCTATCAAAAATTTGTCTCAATCAATGCTCATCTCAGAGTCTAACGACTGATGCCAGTCTATAGCTACAGCTGTATGTTATTTTTAATTGAATGTAATTCTGTGAATACCCGAGTAAAGAAACAAAACAATTAAACAATATTAAATTTTAGTGATAGAAACATAAAACATGTAACCTGTTTTCAAGAAAGACAGTTCATTTGAGTGACTTGAAGACTTTTTATGAAAAGAAAGAGTAAATTGAAAATAGATTAAAGATAATAAAACACTCCTTTATGTCGCGTAGTTCGGAAAACATCTACAAGCTACTACTTTTTCTCGACATAGATCCATAGCATTCTCCTTTTACTGAGAATCAAAACAGGAGAATATACATGGTGTTATGTTCTTCAACCCAGCATCTGTTACAAGAAATTCAGGAGTTTGGTGATTAATGGCTCTTTTATGACCACCCCTGTTGTGAAACTGACCACTTGAAATGATCAGCTACTGATTACAGATTTTCGGGACAGTCTGTAATAACACTTCAAGTGAAATAGGGAGCTTTTGTTTACTACGTGTGTGTGTCAGAGAAAACGTTGCATATCAGTTGCGCTTTCTTATTGGCCTGTTTCATTACGTTGAACGTCAGTTTGTAGTATCTGGAGTAGAAATGTAATACCTTTAATCTAAAATGGGCGCCATTTTGTAAATATTCATGTTCGTGCGCTTTATAATGAATGGTATATATACATATTTGTTTGTTGGTTAAATGTTGAAAGGAACATAAGGTAAGTAAGTGTATATGTTCAAGCACTTTACATTTTGATTAAATACAAAACTGCATTTCTTGTTCTTAATATGTACACAGCTTTACTCCCTGCTAAGACAACTGAGAACGTTATGAATCATTAGAAGCCGGTTGTCGAAAATGTGATATTTTAATACAGAAAGTAACGTCTAAAGGAAATTATAATATAATAATGTTATACATATAGTTTGGGCCTAAAACAATTATGAATAATTATTTTAGGCAAATATTGCAATGGCAGTTGATCTTTCTCTCGTACATAGATGGTTTACTGCAATGTCATCATATGCACGTTTGTTCTTCTTTTCATAAACGATTTTCTTCGTCTCTTATCATCATATCATTACGTTACCAACGGACTGCATGCATTTGCATAATTTATATGTCTGCATTGATAGAACAACAGCCGCTAGTATTATAACTTTTAATATAAATGGCATTTATTTCCTTCTGCAGTTAGTATTGACGCAGCAGTTTGGTCAAATTTTGCGATATTTTGTAAAAGGGTAGCTACAAACAATGTAGGCTAATGACTTTATATCTGATCTACATATTTTTGACAGGTACATGTACAAACGTTTCTTTCGGGGCCGGAAAACACGTGTGACTGTGGAAAAAGGGATCGAACTGAAAGTACACATACGCCCATGGCGTCATCAGCTCACAGTGACCAGTTAACCGCCAACACATTTGTTCCAGAGGAAGTTGACGTGTCATATATTCTACTTTGGAAAGATGAACAGTAACTGTTTAGAATATCTAGTTGTTTCTGGGACGGACAGCATTATACAATTGTTGTAATAAATGCATACATACGTTATATTTGTGTAGTAATACATATAAATACATACAAAGTATAAACATGAGTTTGACTTGGCAGTTGTAGATTTTGCAATATTTGTATTAAAATCCTACGATTTGCTGAAAGAAATCACTTGTGTTTTGTTTTACATGCATGTCAAATATTATGTGAAAACGCCACTATAGATTTTCATGCAGACTTTTTTTAAATGTATCACTCCTATATAAACAGAAACACGACACTAATTTAAGTGGCAAATATTAATCTTACAATACGTATTTGATAATTTCAGGTATTTGATTTATTACAAGTGATAGATTAATGCAATTAGTTGGAAACTTATTGTATTCGTTGACCAATTAAAATCGGATAATTGTTTCAAGAATGTTAGCCGAATTCGGTTAGTTTGCCTATGACTAGATTCGAAACTTGTAGTCCGTTGACTAGCTTAATTCTGTTATACAATCTGAACTATCTACTGTCGCCTGCTGTGAAAACGCAGTCAGAAAATAATACAGCATTTTTCAGAAGGAAAATTCGATTTACATATAGATAAAGTACCAATCTAACATCATGCAACGTTCTAACATCTCGCTTTTACATGTTTATGTATCCAGATTCTTAACGGAATTTCGTTAAAATCATCAAATATTTCATAGATTGACGGCCTGAATGTAACGAAAAAATATATGCTATTTAAAAGCGTGTATTTCGCTGTGACATGTTTATGTATCCAGATTCTTAACGGAATTTCGTTAAGAAATTATCAAAGTTTTCATAGATTGACGGCCTAAATGTAGCAAAGAAATATATTCTATTTAAATGCGTGTATTTCGCTTAAACATGTTTATGTACCCAGATTCTTAACGGAATTATGTTAAGACATTATCAAATTTTTCATATACTGGCCGCCTAAATGTAACAAAGAAATATATTAAATTTAAATGCGTGTACTTTGCTCTGACATGTGTAAGTTGCCAGATTCTTAACGGAATTTCGTTAGGAAATTATCAAAGTTTTCATAGATTGACGGCCTAAATGTAACAAAGAAATATATTATATTTAAATGCGTATATTTCGCTTAAACATGTTTATGTAGCCAGATTCTTAACGGAATTTCGCTAAGAAATTATCAAATATTTAAAAGATTACCGGTCTAAATGTAACAACAAAACTTTGAATTAAATCACCCAAAGTCAAGTTAAGTTTAAATGGGAAATTCTTAACGGAATTTCGTTAGATGTGTTCTTCTTCAGAAGAAAATTTTTCTTCTATTCAAAATAGTTTTTACCAGTAAATAATATTTGATGTCGTTGTCCTGGTATTTACTTCTTTCATGAAAATATAACGAAAAAAAAAACCCATCAGTTTCGGCGGAAAACGTTTTTCACGCCGCTTTGGTCTGTTTTTGACGTAACTTGACAGTATGGAAATTGTCAAGTCCAAATGGAACGTGTTTAAAGACAATGACCGGTGTGAAAGCGGTTTCATGTTGTCTTTTAAACGGAATCTGTTAGGCATTGTCATCTTTAAACAATACTTATGACAGTTACGCAGCTGAAGTGCTTTTATAACAAAGTCAATTGTTTCATTGTATTTCAATCATCTTTATACATATACATGTGTACAATAGACACAGTTATATTAAATGGGGAATGCTTACCAGTATACATTATTCTTATTCCGATTGGGTAATGTCTGACATACAAAACGTGAAAAATGTTCTAACTAAGGTTCGGTAACATGGTTATTAATCATAATATTATTTAGAGGCTTAGTCCGCTGATTTCTTTATAAATATACAGTAATTGTTTTTTCAAAGTCGTTTTTTTAATTCATTCTATTATTACGAGTTTACAAGTCCCTTAATTGGGAAGGGTCTATGTATTTGGAGGGTACGAATTTCAGCGTTGTTTTATTGTACAACTGTTTAACCGTTACATTGTACATATACATGTAAGTAATATGTATACACTTACCATCTGTCCTGCCCTTTGTTGTTCATCATCGCAACAGTGTAGCCATAATAACTGCCCTTGTTAGGTCCATCAAATTCAATGGAGCTTCTTATATCCAAATTAAAGCCATTTGTGCCACAAAGCCATGTTAAACATAGGAACGCTAACATTACAGGTCTATGAATACGAAATGCAAATTGTAGTTTCGAACCCAAATTATAGGCTTTTGAACAAGTATGACGGCAATCATTTATCTTTCGAGCATCTCTGAATTCATTGTTTAAGTTTCCTTTACCTTTCATTTTGTCACAATTGTCTTAGCTCTCAGACGAAATTTTTTTTTCTAACATATCTAATTTATTTGCTTCTTTCTCTACTTCTTTGCATCGAGTTTCATAAAGCGGTTATAATGATTTATTCAACCTTGTCAAAAACGGGAAAATCTGTATCACAAAAAATATTCCATTCGTACACATGTATAATATTTATGATTTATATGATATTAAAATATTTCAATTTTCTATCAACGGTTTAACTCAATTGTTTTAAACTGTATCCTTACTTCTTATATTGTCGCGCTTATGTATAAGATGCGCGATCAGTAAAAAAAATGAACTTAAACCACAGTTTGAAACTATGTCAAGTTAGTAACAATAAATCGACTTGCATTTATTCTGTTTTGATAGAAAGAACATACCACTATTCAATGATCACACATATAAAATTAGAAATATATTCAAATGAAATTAAACGTACATTGTAACAGGAGAAAGGGGATCTTACGACAATTGTTGCTATAAGTTAGACCCAAAATGACGTTGTTTTTAGGTGTCCGTAAGGACATCTAATACCGGCGTTTTGAGGCTTGATTCTTAAACCGAAAACTGAGTATTCTCATCTGAAAATCGTTCGACACAAAATAGTTCAACAATCAGAAGCAAACATTTAAGAATGTACGTATATTGCCCAAAACACTTCATGCTAGTTGAATAATTCATGCTAAACTCTATATAAACATTTATCATACAGAACCATTTTCGTCATATGTTGATATATTTTTTCTACACATAGCATGATCGGAGATAGATTGTTTTATTTATACTGTAAACAGGCCCCCTCGCCCCCACCCCCCTTCACATATTATCCGCCATTGAAGAAAATAGTCAGGGCAAACGATTCCCGATCGGAGAAACTCGGCAGATTCCGTTAACCAATGCCGAGGTGTTCCGAGAACAAATTGACTGACCTTGACTATTATCGTCTTCCAGCGATTATTACAAACCAGGGTGAATGTGAGAATATCAGTTAACAAAGGAGAACGGCAAAATTCGGCCAAGATTTCCCGAACACGTATGCAAATGGCGTTATCGGTATGCGCGGTAAGTCAACCTTGGGTGATTCGTAAATAAATTAGAATGTATCCAAACTCTTTTCAAAGGATAATTTCTCTTTTACCGGAAGCAATAAATTCACTACTGTACATATAAAATTGAGTATTTTATACCTCAGACATACAGTGTACGTATAAATATCATGTTATGTTCACTGTGGTATATCTTTTTATCATAATCATCTTTGATGCTTCCGGATCAACTCGTACCTAAGTCATCTCGTACCCGAATTGGTCAACTTGTACGGTTCAGAAAGTCAACTCTTTCTCTTTGTAGTCAATCGTACCTTTTGTTTCAAAACTTACGTTTCATTTTCCTTTTGTTTCAAAACATATGTTCAGCCTAGCAAAAATATTTAAGTGACGTCTTGAGCAAATTTTGATATATTTTCGTTTTGGGTGTGCAGATATTGCAAAATAAATAACACAATATCTTGACGCGCATACAATTAGTTGGGCTAATTTTCAACCAGGAACAAAGATTCTGATTTGTTATCAAAAAGTTGGAACTTATCAATATTTTATTTAGATCTGTGTTTTAGTTCTAGTGGTTTAGGCATCCGCCTTGGGAGCGGGAGGTCGAAGGTTCGAATCCTAGCAGGGGTCCGTTCTGATATGGCCGGTTGGTGAGCCGCCAGCTAGTTAAATAATGGTTACCAAATGCCTACCTACCTGCTGCCTGGCATTAAAAGGATAGGATACGGGAGGTAAATGTGCTCAAACAGAAGGTGTCTCATATGTAAGAAATGGCTGGCCCTTTAAAAAGGGGTGACACTATAATAAACATACACTTTACTTTGCCTTTATAGTGCTCAATAGTCAATATTGTATTATTTTCAGATGTTGAACAGTTGAAATTAACTAAATTGTTGTTCGAGACGTAACTTATGTAGTCTCCTCAAAATTCAGTTAATTGTTACTGTCACTTGATCAGAAATTCCATTACCTTGATAAATAAGTTCACACAGAAACTGTTTGTACATAAATCGGTACACAAATAAAACAGGAAGTAAATTAACTAATTTTATGAGCGTGTCTACAAACCTAAATTCGATGTTCGAGGGTCTATTTTGTCTTAAAGTACCTTAAGTTAAACTGAAAATAAACATATTTTTGTCATTTACATGATAAAAATAAAACAATTTTCAAAAGTCCCGTTATTCATTATTTTAGTAACACTTCAAATGAATGATTACGTAGGGTACGAGTTGACTTCCAAACATTTTCTTCGTTTCCACCATTTTCTGATACATTTTTGCAAAATAAGAGCAAAATAACGTATTTCAATGAGAAAATTTAATGATGATTGATAAAAAAATATTACTATCTCAAAGATACTAAATAAAAAATGTTAAGGTACGTGTTGACTTTCTCGAAAACAAAATCAGGTACGAGCTGACCAATTCGGGTACAAGATGACTAAGGTACGAATTGACTTAGGTACGAATTGACTAGTTACCTCTTTGATGATGGCTAGCCGTCATAACTGATTATTATGGCCATCAGGGTGCCCGATAGGCTTTGAAACTCAAGGGGCATTGTCACTTCAGCATAAAATTTTTAAGAGTCAATGTGAGATTTTTAAACGTCGACCCATTGGTCATAGAGTTTTTCGCCTTGTTCTCTATGTTTGCACATCATATTTTTCAGTTTGTGTTAAAATGAAGCTTTTTTCGAAAAATTCTTAAATCAGCAAGGTCTAGCAGCTGATCTTTTTCCAAGGCTTAAATGTACCGTGTTTCCTGTTTGTCACATATCTGCCTGACCTCGCATGTCTGTGATTTTCTGAAAGCAGTAGATTAAAATACAAGCTCCACCTCCGTTTCTCGCTTTCTGTTGCGTCAATGGTTGATGCAGCCTGAGTGTTTGGAATTTACAAGTTGATTGACATGTACACTAAGTAATAAACACATGAATGAAAATTCCTACGGGTCAAATATGACTCATAGGGCGTTTTCATTGCGGGTCAAATACAGGTATTTCAAAATTTTCATGGGTCCAAAGTTTGGAAACCCAGGAGCTTGTATCTACTAAGCACGCGCGCCATGCTTGTATACATTCTAAAGTTAACTGTTTCTTTGCTTATCATTTTTCTTAATTCTGTAAAACATAACTTGTAAAGACTCTTACATTCTTTCTTTCAGGGAAAAAAGCATACTTGACTGATAGACTGAATCCAGCCTGGGTCCTGTCAGTAAGCTTTTAAGCTGTACTTGTCAACCAATGCTTACAGAAGAGGAAATGCCATTGGTACTCATCTTGGATTCTAAAGAAACTGGCGCAACTTTGCAAATGGACATTGATGGTGATTTAATGGATGATATAAATGCAATTTTACGGAAACTAAGGACCGAAACGTCAAAGCTGAAAACTGAAAATGAGATTCGATACTGACTATTGCAGGGACGATAATGACAAGTCGAAGCACCTTAGTGAGTCTCCAAGCATTTTCAATTTTGATGTTGCTTTATCAGTTTCTTGAACCATATTATGATATTTACCAAACAGACTAGCTATTAACAAGTTCAAGCTTATGACATTGACTCAAATGAATATAAGACTTAACCTGTCTAATATGTTCTTTAGCAGATGAATTTGATACAACACAGCCAACTTTATCAAGACTGTTCACTGCAACTATTGCAGATATATAAGAGAATGCGGAAGCTCATTAGATGGCCAGAGCATGAAACAATCCGAAAAACTATGCCAATGGAATTTCACAAATACTTTGGCAACAAATTTGCAATGATTTTCGACTGTTTCGAGATGTTTATTGAAAAGCCACGCTTGGACAAAATAATTTATATTTATATGTTGTGTTTACCTTTTGATGTAGAATTATTAACAGTCAGTTTACTAAGTTACTGTGTCATTGTCGCCACGGTAAAAAACTTAACTCATTCTTATTCGGCGAATAAACATGATAAATGACAGGGAAATTGCAGTTTTAAATTTACATTATACCACTGTACAGAGTGAAACTATATCAGTATAATCCGGTGGATTCACGTTACTACCTTAATAACCCTATTATGTTTTCAATTAGTAGTTTAGTAGATATGAATAGGGTTTTCACATGCTTTAGGAATAGCTTATGCCCTTGGTTTTGTTGAGGAGGGAAGTTTATTTATTTGACTTATTTATTAAATCATAATTATTTATTTATTCTACATGTATCGGGATTTAATGCCTCGTTTACTTCAGATTCATTCATTGATTCTAAAATTATGAATATGAAATCTATTTTACATTTTACAAAATTGTACAGTATTGTTGTCGAACCTCTTGCAACTCAATATAGCTACCAAAATGGCCGTTCAGTGTATGCATGTGCGTCCGTACATCTGAGTTTAGCTTGTCCGAGCTGTTACTATCCATGTATCGATGTATTCTTAAATAACTTGGCAGAATTGTTCATCACCATGAGACGGAGTGTCATGCGCAAGAACCAGATCCCTAGTTCTAAGGTCAATGTCACTCTTAGAGGTTAAAGTTCAAATTCAAGAATGACTGTTCGGAGCATATCTCCTTCATGCATAAGGAATTTTTATGTAACTTAGTACATATGTTCATCATCATAAGATAGTGTCATGCCTTCCAAGGTCATGGTCACACAGGTCAAAGGTCAGATACAAAAATAATTCAAGAATGACTTTGTCCGGTGAGCATTTCTTCTTTATGCCTGAATGGATTTTGAGGTTACCTAGCACAAATGTTCACCACCATGAAACGGAGGAATTGTGTGCAAGAACAAGGTCTAGGTTCAAGGTCAAACTTAGAGGTTAAAGGTTAAATCCAATAATATCTTTGTCCGGAGAATTTCTTCTTCAAGCATGGAGGGATTTTGAATTTACTTGGCACAAATGTTCACCACCATTAGCTACCCTTGTTTTTAGAACTACTTCCCTTTGTTGTTGCTGGAAATAGCTTACATTTTAACTTTTTTATTTCTGGCTGTTAAGAAAAATCAAGACAACTTTTCTGTGGTACAAAATGCATGTTACATCTAATATTTAGGTATTTTTTTACCTATCTGCTTGATAAGGAGTTGGCCCTTTTTACAGCTGGCTGCTCAACATGTTGTACGTGAGCATCTAGTTTTTGAATGTATACAAGTGTATGCCAGTCCTATGCAGACTCTAATATATCATAAGTACAAAAAATGTATGATTCTGCATCATTCATATTTGGAGGAAATATTAAAGATAGATACATAAGATTTGTACATTGTACAATGTACAATATTATGTAAGAGCCACTCAGCTAGGGCAGGATTGGTAAATTTAGGGAGAGATGATGTTGCATTAAAGACAGTTTGATTTACAGACCACTATGGCAGTCGTGATTTGATACTTCATGCAATGATTGAAGACATTTAGGATATGGAGAACTGTAACTTTAGATAACTTACTCCCTTTCTGTTAAAACCTTGACAGGAAAAGTTGGATAGTATTGAACACTGCAGTCTGGGAATTAATAAATACTTGAATCACATCATCAGTGAGTGCAGTGACCAAGAACCATAACTCTAGCTAATCCCATAATTGATGTATCTATTACCCTTCCATGAACACGGAAGTTCATATTGATATGAATGGGTAAGCTGGTAATATACACTTGCCATATACTGTTATTTCCCCACACTTAACGCGAGTGTTCGCATTAAGTACATCAATGGAGCAATCATATTCAAACTAGAGTGCAGCTCTGCAGTATTGAATCATCACTGTCCTCTTGTTACAATGTTACAATACCATTCAAGATCTGTATGCTTTGGGAAATGGTCACCATTATCGTATAAAGGACACCTCCAGTGCCTTTGATTTTAAATGCATGGACTTGATGTGGTCAGCAAAAAAACAAAAAACAAATGCGCAAATCACAGATATGGCCAATTTCTTTTCCATATCTTGGAGCTTAATCTTGGTTTCAAGCCAATGACGGATAAATCTTGGCTTGGTCTTGAGCCTTGGACAGTGTCCAAGTCGAATTAAGATGTTTGGTTTCTTTTCTCTAATCCAGGATTAAAGATGCGTTCGTGACCACGAGTAAGTCATGTTTGTGTGTATCTTTAATGCATCTTTCATTTAACATATTTTGCTATACAGTATTAGTGTACAAATTATGTATTATTAAACAGTTAATGCTAAATACTATACTTGCTCTCTCAAAGTTTTGCAGAAAAGAAACTTGCTAGTGATGCAGACTCTTAACATTACAATATCAAACGTTTGGTAATACACTACATGGGCATTATATTAGAATCATAGTAACTATGTGCATTCAATGTTCACGGAGAACTCATCATTGCATATTAACTGTCAAAGAATTATACATGATATATTTTGAGGAAAATCACTAAGACATATTGAATGTTTCCATGGAAGCATATCAACAGTGATGGTCATTACTTTTGTCAGACTCGTTTGATCAATATGACAGTTGTGTAAAATATTTAACTTTCGAAAGTCCCAAAATTGGAATAACAACGTGCTACCGTCACACCGATCCTGACTGGCATTCATGGGTAAAACCTCAGTCTGTAACAAGAAACAAAGTAAACAAGAAAAACTGTGATACAAAGTATCACAGCGGGCCAACAAACAATAATGCCATGTAAATATTTTGGAAATTGGTGGTGATGGTTGATGTTGAGGCATGGCCCCAAAAGAACTCGAGGAAACCCATTCTGGTTGAACAAGCAAATTGACACGACATCACATCTACCAACTGACCTCAAGTATCGAAAATTTACTATTATCAAATAATATTTATACATTATGTCCAAGAATGTCCTATATACTGTTCCTGGTACGTCTCAATTTTTCATTACCATTATCCGTATTAATTTGACATGAATGAAGATTTTTTTGATTATTTGCTTAGATATTCATAAATGGTTTAAAAGCTAAAAATGATGATTAAAACAGCAGAGAATTAAAAAAAAAATGGGTGTCTGTTGGATTCGAACTCGTGGATTCGGAAAAGTACACTTATACAAAAGAATGTGAGCTATGGTCTCTACCAATACACCACTGTGACAAGTTTCTATTGTAGGAGAAAACATTTCCTAAAATAATATCATATACATGTATATTTAAAAAAGCAATCCAACTACACTTCGTTTCTATATAATGTCAAAGGCTGTATAAATGGAAAAAGCAATCATATTTCCATTCATCACAGTGTAGATTGCGCCTGAAACGTGAAAAACGCTTTTCTCTATTTTTATCGGCGTAGATTGCGCCCTCTATGTAACGAACGACAACTCTTGCTTTTCCAAAAAAATTGACTGTGTCCACAGTTTTCGTCTCAGAATTTCCTCAATTGTTCAATGAAGAGGGACGCATATATTCGATCTAGTGTTTAAGTCTCCATGCATCTTTTACACACCACGTATTAAATAGCAGCGGCCCGCAATAAATTAACGCGATGTTATTTTGGTACTTGTGACGCATTTATTTTTCTTTAACTTACGGAAATACTTCTTCATACCGTGTTTTACTTTTTGGATTGCCAAAGGGGGCTCTGTAAGTCAGTAGATGTATTTACGTTTCTTGTTTATTTTGACTAAGCTTGGTATATTTCTGCACGTAAAGACGATTTATGTCCACTTTCGGAAATAAATCTTCACTATTGTTGAGAGCCTTTGAATATAGATAGTGCCTCCCTAATCGTAGTAAGAAAATTCAGTCTGGGTACACCTTATATTGCGTTCATTCGGCTCAGTCCACAGCATAATAACTATTAAACTGCACGCTTTTCTCGTGTGCTCCCAACTTTCAATAAACAGACAAACCTTTATAGAAGGCCGTAGCGAACACACCAAGGAATAAAATACAGACCACGTGGTATGGATAGATCTTATTGCATACCAGATCGGGATATCTGCAGTTTTAACCAGTGCTGGAAAATCTCATCTTACAGAACGAACGAACTTTTATGAATGAATGTGTAAATTCGTACATTACTACAAGGAAATAGCGCGTAAATATAGGTCATTAATTTAATTCAATATCTGATACTTTTAGTAGGAAATTATATGCAAGAAAAGGAATATCACTGGCGTGCGGGGGTGCACGTGCAGATGAGAAGATCCGGCTCTCGGGTAACTGTTTTCAAATTTGGCGGTAACTCGGCAGAATCTCGTTACCGCCAAAAACAGTTACCCTCGAACCAGATATGCCCATCTGCACGTGAAAACCAGCGAAAGATTCTAACATTATATGGAAATAAACTTTATATCAATTATCTGTACAAATCAATAAAATTCATGGTCCTAGTATTGTACTATATGTCAAGTCTACAGACACATTGCTGGACATAATCAGACAGGATTATAACTGATAAGCGGCATGTGTTTTTCTTTGGTACAATTTTGTTTAAGACATATTGCTTCCCCGACACTAATAGCACAAGTGTTGTCAAACATGGACACAGAACACATCCGCTATCAAACCTCGTTGCACAGACCACATCTACTAGCAAAACCATGCAGATAGATGTTACTTTTGCCTAACCTGACCTTTCGTGTTGCCGTTTAATGAAACGGTATTTTACGCTTTACGTTGTTTCATGGTTTCTTGCCAGTGAAAAGAACATTCTAATTAAAAATTAATTTCATAAATCAGTGAAAATATCTTAAAGTCCCAGGATCTTTTTGAAATTATAGATATTGTAAAATAAATATACTGATAGGATAATGCTGGAACCATGTTCTATTCACTCTAAAGCAATGTTGACATATTCATTTCTTTTGTATTGAAATCGTTTCTTCACGAAAACGAGTTGCCAGAAAGCCTTTCTTCTTTTTTGCAATATCATGGAAAAAAATACTGCTCTATATTTTGATCATGTACATCGATTCAAAAAATTAAGTTAGGAATGTTTTTGCTATAAACAAATGTCATTTCCGTCGGACAGACATTGAGAGCTACTTGTACATGTGATCCTGATACTTTAAGGCCCAGTATCGGCCCTGTACTTTTGATAACCTTGCTTTCTTTCGATGGGCGTGGCCTAGTACGAGAAAGTGCTATAGCTACATAAATGTAATTCGGAGAGATATAGGATTGACTACAATTGCACAATCTATGTGTTCTACTCAGCTATTTGGTATAGTAAATTACATTTAACTTTTTATATATTTACAGTGCGAGAAAGTGCTATAGCAAATTCGGGAGAGATATAGGGTAGACTGCAATAATTGCACAATCTACTCAGTTCTACTCAGCTATGAAGTATATCAAATTACATTTAACTTTAATGTATTTTACAGGAAGGTGGGTTCTACATAGAATGTGGAGCCCTCAATGGAGAAAAGGGATCTAACACCCTGTTTTTTGAGAAAGTACGCAAATGGAATGGTCTGCTCACTGAAGCCGATCCTGACAACTACAAGGTTTTAAAAACAAAGAATAGGAAAGCGTTTTCCATGAACGTCTGTCTACATACACAACCATACCCAGCTCTTGTAAGTACAACATATGATACAATACACTAGAAATTCATTTTTTTAGGTGTCTGAACGTTTTGCATCAAAATATGACAGTCTAACAAGATTGAAAACTTACACTTTACATTTAGGCAAGGAATATCCTCCTATCACAATTATACATCTCTAGCGCTAGTGAGAAGTGATTATTTCTTTCATGTCTGTACTGATATAACGGCCGTTTGCTTTACAATGCTATAAGATTTTCATACATGTATAACAGTATATTGAAACTACATAAAAAGCGTAAGTTATGACAAAAAATGTCACAAAGACAAAACAAAATTCAACAGCTTCTACCATTAAGTTTCTATTTCATTTTTGCTGGTGTTGCTCATAATGTTGTGTTTGTCTTTTGATCAAAGGAAATAATAAAAGAATGTAGATCACTTGTCAAATGTCTGAATGTAACAGTTCCCTTTACAGATGGTTTTCAACAAAGCGTTTAACATGGGTCGAATCGTCCATAACAAGGAAGCTAATGACTGGATAAAAAGATTACACATAAAAGACAACCAGGTGCTCGTGCAATGTTTCCCACTTTATTCCATTCTTCTTGCCTTAAACCAGACAGAAGTTGATTTCTTTAGTCTTGACATTGAAGGTGATGAACTAAGCGTTTTGAAGACAGTTCCTTGGAATAAAGTGGATATCAAGATGCTAACTGTAGAATATGCCCATGAAGCTGGGTCAACTAAGCAGCTGGCAAGTTATATGAACCAGCATGGGTACGACACTTTGTTACAAGTATCTCGGTCGGACT
>JAFMSR010000013.1:25951929-25986847 GCA_022818135.1 Saxidomus purpurata
CTTATACGATGTTTTTCACTCCCCAAAAAGAAAAGAACTAGTTCTTGTAGACAGGTAGAAATGTTTTAACATTTAGTGATGCATTTAATTTCGTAATTTAATGAGCACTATTATTGTTTGCTTGATTTGTTTAGAGATTGAATAGACCTTTCCAAAAATGTGTAGGTTTATATATTTTCTAAACACAATAAAAAAATGAAAAATAAATGTTGCTTTATTTGTTAATTAATACAAAGTGTTTTAAAATAAAAATGAGCATGGCTTAATTGCCTGTATGTTTTTGAAATGATGACAAACATGTACATGATCCGAGTAAAAGACATGGCCCCCGTCTTCCAATAAGGCAATATAGATTCTATTTGACCACCTCGATAGCCTAGTGGTAGAGCGCCCGCTTCGAGTGCAGGAGGTCGTGGGTTCGCTCCCTGGTCGCGTCATACCAAAGACGTAAAAATGATACCAGTAACTCCCTTGTTTGTCGCTTAGCATTAAAAGGGAACCTGGCTTCTCTACTCTCATACCCTCACGGCGATGGATACCATCAGGAATGAGGTGTCGAGAGTGATTAATATAAGTTGAATAACTTGTTTCATATTCGGCCTAAAATACTATAGATTCCATACGTTCAAAGCATATATTGGTTTAATTAATAGTGTCTTTGATACAAAGTTTGATTAAAAATAATGACTAATTGGATCTTTCACATACTCCCTCCGGCAGTGTGATCGATGACAGCTGCCACTCGCTATAGATGTCAATACTTAGACACCTTTGATCAGCTCATTACAGAATCAATTTTGGTATTGAAAATAATTAAAATGGATCAGTTCTGAGAGGCCATATCAAAACAAGTGAGCTACATGTATGTGTTTTTGCATCGATTATCATTAATATTTTATATGCCAATCTTTCTTGTAAGTCACAGGCTTGGTTTTACGCTGATGATGCGATATAATATGTAGTCTGCTTAAACACGACATACTGAAACTTGGCGCCTGACTTAAATAATTGGACACTTTTACGTATTTATGAAACAGCTTAGTTGTTTTATCCTGTTCATAATTCACTTCAGCCTAGTAAATATGTCTTTATCCGCACTGTTCTACTGGAACAATTCACTTCAGTGTATGTAAATATGTCTTTATCCGCACTGTTCTACTGGAACAATTCACTTCAGCGTATGTTAATACAATGTATGTCTTTATCCGCACTGTTCTACTGGAACAATTCACTTCAGTGTATGTAAATATGTCTTTATCCGCACTGTTCTACTGGAACAATTCACTTCAGCGTATGTAAATATGTCTTTATCCGCACTGTTCTACTGGAACAATTCACTACAGCGTTGCAAATTGTCTTTATCCGCACTGTTCTACTGGAACAATTCACTTCAGGGTATGTAAATATGTCTTTATCCGCACTGTTCTACTGGAAAAATTTACTTCAGCGTATGTAAATATGTCTTTATCCGCACTGTTCTACTGGAACAATTCACTTCAGCGTATGTAAATATGTCTTTATCCGCACTGTTCTACTGGAACAATTCACTTCAGCGTATGTAAATATGTCTTTATCCGCACTGTTCTACTGGAACTCGAAACGTCCACTGGCACAATAGCGTGTCAGTATGGTGCCACATTATTTACATTGCACTCTTTATTCTTCGTCAGTATCTTCGGTTAGGTGTGTTTATATTATTTCAATTGATTATCGTTTTCACCAACTGAAATTGGAGGTTGCGGGTTCGAACCCCGCTGGAATTTAGACCGTACCTCCTCATATGACACCAGTACTGGGCTCGAGAGTGACTCGATAAGTGTCAAGCTTTCTTCACAATGGAACAAAAATAAATAAGTATAGATTAAGTTCATACCGTATGGACTGACATGTAGTAGTAAGATGTCTAACTTGCATGCATGGTCCATTGGTTCGACTTCTGACTAGACGATTTTAATTTTTAAAAGTTATGAAGTTGGCTGTTCTTGTTGTTAAATTTGTGACATTGTAGCGTTTTCGCTTTTATATATCGTATATGGTTTCTGTTGTTTTCCTCCTATATACATACAGATAGATGCAGCATGATATTAGATATCATTGAAGTGCATATCTTGAAATATTCTTGCATGGCCAAATTACCTACAGGCTTATTTATATAACAAGAAGTATCTTTAAAAAAGATGATCGGCTCAATTTTGAGTATATGAAAGCGATTGGTAGCAATATTTGATAGTAAAAAATCCTGTCAAGTTTAATTTTTATGCAGTCAGAAGGCCACAGAGTGAGAAAAAAGTGTACCCTGACCGGGACGCGAACCCAGGATACTCTTCTTATAAAGTTGTTAGAGCTAATACTCTACCGACTGTTGAGCTAACCGGCCACTTACAATCCCCCCACCCCCTAATCCTGCGTAAGCCCGTACCGTGACATGTGCATCAAAAAAAAAAAATCCTTGTTTTCTTATCAAATATGTTCCTAGAAATATTTGCCGTTATTCACTGGTCGAGAAAGTATATTTACTCTACACTTCTGATTAACATTAGTTTGGCGGTAACAACATATTATGTTGAAAGATACATGTATGAACTATTTACGTACTAAAAGTATAAAACCATTCAAGAAAGACTGAAATTGCAAGAATATTTTATTGACCTTTTTCATTCGGTATGTTTTGATTAAAAGGTGCCTTATAGAATGAAATTCTTAATTTTAAAAACATGTTTAACATTCTATTTGTCATTTAAGTGGCGCTTGAAAAGTTATCAACTTCCGGTCAAAAACGAGGTTAAAACGGCTGCGCCGAAAAACTGTCATTTTATAATCCAGTAGAACACATCAGGCCTGATGAAAGATTCGAACCGTGAACTCAAAGATTTACAGCTTAAGGCTCTATTCATAGAGCTAATCGTGACTTCCATACATGTATGTTATCAATTTAGTTTATATTTTTGTTACCACCACCATAATGTTTTATTCATAATGTTCGGAAACTAACATTGGCAGGGACAATGTATGAGTACATGGTAAATGATGTCGCACAATAACATTACAGTCTTCTTTGTAATACAAATAACGGTACCGATCATACTAAATTATTCAGCAATTTTTATCAAGTTTCTTAGGCTGTTTCAATTTATTTGTTACCGGGTGTGTCTGGTTTTCATTATACACATATGTTTGCGAGCGACTATGGTTTCAATTTATTTAAGTCACTTTCATTTACAAGGATATTAATATCATGTTGATTACAACAAATTTGCTAATACCAGGCTAGATGATAATCTATTTTATTAAACTCCAAGCAAAATATTATATTAACAGGGTTCGATCATCTTTTGGCAGCAAAAGGAGGTAACTGAGTAAGAAATAGTAAATGTAAGGACTGAATGCCAGTCTACTAATTACCACTTGATAAAAAATACAAGAGACAGTTATAATTTAATCGCACTTCTGAATAACAAATCAAGTTCAAGAGCGACAGTGTATAAATAATATTTTACGGACAAACAATTTTATTTATATTAAAGAAGAACAAGAGGAGGATGACGGTCGGTCGGTCTCCGGATGATTACTCGAGAACGTCTAAGATCTTTAAACTTGATTTCGAGCTTGGTCATGGCTAGCAGATGCCCCCTATTGATTTTGAGGTCAGTAGATTGAAGGTCAAGGTCACAGTGACCCGTAATAGTAAAACGGTTTTCGGACGATAACTCGAGAAAACGTGATCCTAGCATCTTGAAACTTGAAGTGGAGGTTGTTCATGACCAGTTGACGACTCCTTTTGATATTAAGGTCAGTAGGTCAGAGGTAAATGTCACAGTGAACCGGAATAGTAGAGCTTTTTCCGGACGACACACATTTCAGCATGCTAATACATGATTGTTTAGTATTCCGTTTATTCACTATCACATACTTTCTGACACATATATTGCTATACAATGTATTTCTGACACAACGTTGCAGGCTGTATTGGCATATTATACTGAAATGCACTAGGGAAGCAAACCTTTTACTATTTACGATACACACTCACTTTTTCAAATAAGACTGTAGTTATAAACATTTTGATATAAAGTTAACTTTAAAAAATGCGAACTCTTATGAATTAATGCTACAGAAAATTTTGTTTATCCCGGAAACATGTTTTGAATCTATGTTTGGTATGTTTCAATGTACACTTGTTGAGCTTTTAAATGGTGTCCGACTGCCTTGTTTCCTACAGTGTCGTTATTTCCAGGTGACTCCTGCTCAGACATATCGGGTAAACATATCATACCATCAACATTAAGCTGTATCTCCACTGCCTGTGCACCTGTCAGTAAACTAGTAATAATTTCTCAGTATGTGCCTTTGACGCGCATGGACAGCGTCAAATTAACATACTGCTTAGCTTACCTGATTTGTATGCATTTGACGCAGTACCGGCAGAAGTCACATACACTGCCAAAGAAGCAGACTGTGTTGCAGCACAGTTTTATTTTATAACTGGAATATTTTGTAGATCGCATGATATTTCATTTAGACAGGAACATGTGAAGAAGTGAGAAGAAACCAGCGCATTACATTAGCTGATCTGTATCTCAGGAATTAGATGTAGGCGTTAAGATTGTTTCATTAAAATGCAATGCTAAAAATATTATGGTATACTAAATGTAGCTATATATGGTTCTCGACTCTGGATGTCGGCTGAGCTGATGGTAGCCTTTTCTCAAATTCATTTTAGAAAGTACTTTGCAGTCATGAAATTTATATATAAAATCTTGAACCACAGGTGCTTGTAACATTCTGTTACGTTCCATTTTTTTGAGGCCCCGAAATGGGGTAACCCCATTTATTTTCCCCGTCATATTGGCTAAGTAAGGGTCGAGGAGCATCCCTTACTCACCTTACATAACAGACATATATACATGTATATACATATGCAGCGACAAAAGAACACATGATTAACTTGCTGAATATATAAAGATTAAGAATACTATTGACTACAGAAACCTTACATGTATAAGTACTATCACTCGTGATAATCCCTTGCACGAAACGAAACGCAAGTCATTAAGAGTGAACATTCCATTATTTTAAATTCTATGAATTGAGTTGCTTCCCTTTACACACAAAAGAAAAACTATTCAAAATTTTGCCTCAGTACTGACATATTTGATTTGTCTTTTTTCCATTCAAACTGATTAAAGACAGCGTTTTTTGTCATGATGTAAGTGTATTTTTCATTTAAGTGCCTTTGCTCATGTTTTAATATGTGCCATTTTGTTTCTAGTATAATAGTATTAAGTGGTTTACATTTAACAGGGATGTAATATATACCAAAAAGAGCGAGAATCTCTCTCTCTACAATATCAAATTTAAATACTTGGTTCGCGATTGTATTTAGCACTGGAAAAATGATTGTCCATACAGCTTGAGCATGTTTGCATTCCTAGAACAGATGCAATAATGTTTCCCTTTTTTTCTTTGCAGTTGACACACAAACCGTTTGAAATTCCCATTAGATTCAATTTATGTTCGGTAAATAGAATTCGGTGTAAACATTTCCATTGTAGTTGTTTTGCCTTTAAAGATGCCTCAGATTTGTAAATACTGGACCATATTTTATTCCACTGAAACGTTTTGCTAAATAAAATTCCCATTTCCGTTCCGATATTAATTCTTTTTTGTTATATATTTGCGAGACATCTTTTTGCTTTAATGTTTCGTGTTGCACCGGTTTTTTTAACCTGATTGATAAATTGTGAGGCTACTGATTGTCATCGGAAAATCCCTTTCAATTTTATAGTTATTTTCCTTTAACAACCCTATAATTTGTCTGGGAAATGGTCAAATTTTCCGTATTTTGTACATTTTTTTATAGGCTGGACACATTTCCTTTTGCTTAGCTCATGTATGCATTCTGTCACAATATTTGCAAGGTTTGCTATCTTCATAACGGCTGCCATGATATGTACTTCTATTTCTTTCGCTGTTTCTCTTGCTGATTTTTCAACATCATGAGTGTCTTGCTGTCCCAATTCTTCCTAATATGTCTTAACTATATTAGAATTATTCACGAGAAGTATAGTACTGTATTAGATGCTGAAATTAACAAGATTTTTACTGGCCATCCTGGAAATAACACATTATTATGTATATTATTCATACACCAAATGTTGACAAACATGTCAGTATTGATCAAATAAAATTGAGTTAATTTGATTGTCTTATGGGTGATACTTGAACGATACTTTTAAAGACGAAATCGGAAAAGGGAATGTTGTAAAAAGTCCGTTATCTGCAACGCCATATTTCTCGGGATTATTGTTCAGTACCGGAGCACAGGAGAGACGGAAGACAAATACTGATCGAACATTCATCTCATAAGTATCACATATATACATGACTTTATATAAATATACAAGACAAAGCATAATGACAAAATATAAAATGAAATAAAGAACATGTCAAGGGACTGATAAAGAAAGGCAAAGAAAGACATTTTGAATGTTGCTTTTAGACGATATGAAAATATTATATGAGGTTCATACTCCAAAATCATTGCACTTGTAAGGGTTTCTGGCTATCAAAGTCCAGCTGGAGGACCAACACTTATTGTTGCACACTTAAGATATTACCCGCTCATGACCCACCTTTATACACTTAAACGAAATTGTTAATATGTACTGTTTATACATTTAGGAAATACCCAAAGTAGAAAACTTTCAAATAACTTATTATATATCTTTGCCACTTTATATAAATACATATTCACACAATTTTGAAGCACTTTACTTGTTAATTTGTTTTAGAATGCTTTATTTATCAACATAATTAATGTTGTTAGCACATTTACTTATTACTAGCAATAAGCGACTTGAGTACATGTATTATTTCGGTAAATTTGCAAAAAGATATTTGACATTTGTAACTGCAAGTCATAGATTTCAGACAAATTATTTCTCGTAACTGACATATTATCTTTGGAATCAAATGTCACAAGTTCTGTTGTTTCTTTGTTCCTCCCTTTTTATATCCACCTACTTCTCCATGGACGAGTAAGCTCTTTTTCCCCTTTTTTTGTATATTTTTATGTCCACTCACTTCCCCGTCGACCGGTAAAATTATTTGCCCTTCCTTTTGTACATGTTTATATCCACTCACTTCTCCATCGACAGATGCCATTTTTTGCCGCCGCTTTTGTACTTCATATTGCATCTTTTTCATTTGTTTCAATTGATCTCGTTTGAAAAACCCAACCTGAAATATGAATGTATAACCATTTGTATTGCTTTGAAACTGAGAGCAAGTATTCGCTGAAAAATGAAGGTTTACAGTAAAATATAAACGTAACTATGTTTTTACTAACAGTTAGAAATACACTCTCATACTGACTCACTGAAAAAACACATTTTCACCAAAAGCTTTTACAATTGCCTGTTTCATCATTTGCATGTAATTCATGTATACGGACAAACCGGTTTATCTATACAAGATATATGTGAGGTAGCGTAACAGTTTACCTTCCAGAGTATTACAACCACTAGGGCCATGATCAGAAGCCCTGCCAGTATACTGAGTAGAAATATCCACCATGGTGCTTGTATGCGTTTTGGAGGCGGTGTAACAGGTACATGTAGCAGTTCTGTGTATACCTAGTTAAATATCAAATAATATGGATTATGTTACATGAAACAATATATTCAACTAAACATATACGTGTTATACTGAGATCTATTCAAGAATTACAACTCCCATCAAAAGGTTATAACTACCTAGGAAGTAATTAAAATACAAATGTATTAACTTGCAAAGAAGGAAGCGCCTTTTCAGAACTAATATTTAGAACGTAACAGTTCAACGATTGAGATAATGTACTCCTTCCCGTCTCCTATATCAATAATTGAAGTACAACTGTACTTGGTACTAAGCATTAACATGAAGTTTTGTTGAATTCCCGCAAACTGTTAAACGGTCCGGAACCGAATTTCAATACAGCAGTAATCAAATGGCCATACAAGTAACTCTTTAAACAATAATCGAACTTGAATCTTGGTAGTGAAAAATACCTTGAACTCCATTCCCGCCGGTAGTTGCTTGGAAACGAATGAGGGACGTACGGACAAAGCAGCAACAATATGCTTTTTATTTTTGCGAAGCATTTAAATGAAATCATCTACTGACCAATCAGTAATAAACATTTTTACACAGTTTACCTTCAACAATTTGGCTTTTTGTCGTGGGAAACCGTAAACCAGCGTATTGGAGAATCCATTAATCGTTAAATGTTGAATAAGGCTATTAGTTTTGTCATTTTACATTAATTACTTTCTACGCTAATTGAAATATTATTTAATTTAATTAGTCAAGCCCGAAGGAATGAATAATTTAGTTATGATCATATGATTTCTCTGCGGACTAAAATTGCGTTAATACGAAATCCAGTTTATGAATACAATAACATTGTCTGAATAATAAATAATATTTATTACATTTGGTGGATATTAAAACGCAAAGATATGCACAGGACAAATGTGCATAAAATTTTATCTGCACTAACTTCACGTATTACATACATGTATATACGTATGCATGTTCTGACACGAGTATTTTTAAATAACGACGTGCATTTACTTTTTCATAGACGTGGGCTATTTTCTATCTTATGAACCTGTTTTGATAAGTCACCGCGAAATATACTGATCTCAATCTCATGGCCACACCGCTTTACTGGTAAAACGTCATGATTCAAGTATGATCCATCTATTTGCATATAGGCAACACAACTTAATGTAACACTATGTAACGCATGTATTTAATGATGATAATCAATTGTCGATTGACATCGTCATCATAATTATTTGATAATTTGATACAAGAACTTATTACCAGGACCACAATAGCAAGACCGAACAGATTTTTCCATGTTTGTGAAACAACCCTAATGTAAATGAATCTGTGAATAAAATATTTATATCTTTATTCTAGTAGTTAATACTTTGTATTTTAGGTCTAAAATCGTTTCCATGTCGAGATCCATTTCAAATTAGTGCACGCATTTCCCTTCTTTGAGAGATCCGTTAATATTGTATGCGCATGATGCCAGGTACATGTTTGTTTCACATTTAAATAGAAAACATGAGATTTAAATAAAAAAAAAATGAAATGCGTTTCCATCTCTGTCAACTTGCGCAAGTTCTGCTTATAATACTACCTAAGCATTGAAGCTCGTTTGTGGTTTGTAATCTGACAATCACGTGACTTAGTAGGCGGAGAGATCAGTAATCTGACAGTTGCGTGGCTTGGTAGGCAGATAAATCGGTAATCTGACAATCATGTGACTTGGTTAGGTCAATCACACTTAGATCTCATTGGTCGCCGTGATTGGCCTACTATTTGGTAACCAATCAAATACAACCTTTGGCTATACTGGTTGGAAATTGCAGTCAGGTAAATTTCTCCTATTTCTGGCTTCAAAATTTTATTTTTTAGGCATGACGGGAGACATGCCGGGGTCTCATCCAAATATTAAGCTAACATAAGTGCTCTTTTGGACGGACCTTGATAAAATTCTCATCAAATCAAATCAAATCATGTGACTTGGTAGGCGGAGAGATTTGTACTTTTGCATCATGCTAATGGCAAGCTCAAGACACAAATGTTTACCATTTACGTAAAAACATTATCTAATGATAAAAGATATATACATACAGATATGTTATGTTCTTTTATATTTGATATAAGTCTGTGCTGCTCCAGAAGTCTTACATGTGCTACAGATCTCACTTTCATTCCTTCACCATCCTGGTATACAACAAAATGATTACATGTATATTCTTTTAAATAATCAAATCGTAGAAGTAGTTACATCCCTTAAAACTACAAAATCAATCACACCACCATACCTTGTTTCTCTTAACGAATTGTTTTAAAACAAATAAAGGTATGAAATTGAAATACGAACGTACGTTTGTAGTGGCAAGAATGTCTCCTCTAGCGACAAACTCAAGTGTAACAACAACGCTCTCTCTAGCTGGTATGTCATACAGGTTACACCAATATTTGGAACAACCTCCTTTAGTACAGTCCTGAAAGCTCAGATGTTTCATAATTGATAGGTGATATCAATAAAATGTAAACAGTATCAACATAGAAAAGTGTTAGACACTTTGGGTGCCAGATTTATATGTATCTTCTAAAGATAGATATCTCATGCTCAATGTCGTTTACCTCTGATTAGATTTAAGATCTTATCAAAATGTGAAAGCAAAAGCTTTACAATCGTATCTAGAACAGTCTCCTTTAGATCAGTCCTGAAATTTCAAATGTTTCAAATTGAAAGGTGATACACACTAAAATCTGAAGAGTATCAACTTAGAAATCTGTCAGTTTCTTTGGCTTTAGTAGACAGTAATGCTTTGAACACATCTTCTAGTGATGATTAACTCGTGTTCCATTTCGTTTATCTTTTATAAAAATTAATATCTCATCAAAAAGTGAAAGTGAAAGTGTAAGCTACAGATGTATAACTTAGATACTATTATAATATCAAATTGTTTCAATTTATGACGAACATGTATCAATGATCATGTATACGTACTGTATTGTTCATATCAGCAATTGTTTTCGACTCTCCTATATTTTCGTCTCGTGTTTTGCCGATGACATCAGTATGTTGCACATTGTCTCGGAATGAACAATTAAATGTGCAGGGATGCGTACAGTTCCACTGCGAAAAAAATGTGGTCCTAATTTAGTTCAATCTGTCTATCATATATAATGAATAATTAAAGTTTGACGATGTCAAAATATACAACATTGACAAAAGTCAAATCAAATTATCCACACATGATTTTAACTTCAGGATAACCGACTGCGTAATATATCTATCGCAGTTTATACATGTAAATAATTTCTTTATGGTTTCATTTTAAAATAGTAGCAGAGGAAGGATATGTGAAAAAATACTGTCACCAGTTGCATATTGAAACTAGCTATTAAAGAAATCTGTTTCTATTGTTTGTCACCGGAGCAACAATGCAGGATGCAGTTCTGGCACGGTAAAGGGTCTGATTATTGTGTTTTAGTTTAATTTCAATTTCAACTAGAGCAGAATGTATCAGAAGCAATCGTCTGTTAGCTGTTTAAAATTTACCGGGATGGCAAACATTTTCTATCCTCATTTTGTCGCAACGTGCTTTTTGATGTTTTGTATATAATAAATCTGCAAGTATATAAATCCTTACATGAATCTTTGTATTCAGGTGAAGGTATTCTTTTCCTCCCTGTTGAACTTGTGGGTAAAGAATCAGGAGATCTAACGACGGTATAGGGCTCGGTCCCTGATTTCGAAGTTCGAATTTGTGAGACGTCAGGTATTTATTTGCTTCTTTTCTAACAGTGATATACGTGGGTCTTGAAATTCTGTAATCCATACAATATATTTTTTAATTCTACTACACGAAAAAAAAGAAGAAATCTTACGATGTAATTACGAACTAAACTGAAGAAATCTATGAGTGTACGCAATGTTTGATGGTTAATAGCTTACACGAAGCGAGCATTAACGTGTATTTTTACCCTGAAAAGGTTGTTTTGATTTGGTTTTTGACTTGAACGACGATTGTTTTTACATTGTCGGCTGGGTTTAATTCAGTGCTCAGTGTGCCTGCATTCAGTTTGAACAATAGCATTGTCATGTACATCGAGTCTGGTACCACTATGCTCAGCTGAAACCTGTTGGAAAAACACAGACAGTTAATATTTTTCTGTTCATACTTTCTTTATAAATGCGGATCCATCACGCCGAAACGGTAGAATATATCAAACGGTTGACAATACATTTTTGTACACTAGAGCATCTCCTATATTTACAAAGGTTTGCACTAAGCCCCTTACCTTCTCTCCTGTGTGCTCATTTTAAAGATTTTTCGTGTACTGACAACTGGATGATTTGAAAAGTAAAATGAGATTTATCCAAATCTATCAAAACGTTTTCACAATTTTATGATTTTACTCGGGATCATATAAGTTTTGTCATATCAGAAATGACAAAAATTAATAAGCACGAATGTTGTGTACAAACGTCACAAAGATAAATAAAAAATCAATTTACATAATATTTAAACATGTAGCAGACAACTGATAATCGTACCTGACACCAGTGTCATTGTACATAGGGCTTCCAAACGAACACGCCAATAAGAACTCATCTTGTGATACTTTTGGGATATTTCTTCTTTGTAGGTAATCTAGTGGGTCAATATCTCTCTCTTCTGAATTGTCAGGACCTTGATTGACAAAACCACAGTTTATTTCCGGATCTCCATAAACTTTTGTTACCTGGTTGTAAGAAACGATTTATGAGACAATTATCAGGGAAAGTTTTATATATAGAATACAAAACAACATTACTGTAATGAATGTAAGAATATTAATTTAGATATATTTATTTATCATAACACATGTACATGTACAAGAAACATCACAATAATTATCGTACACTTATCATGATATGTGGATAGAATTGAAGGCAATAGTTTATTGAAATTCTTTCCACGGCAGTTTTAATACCGGTTTAATTAAGCATTAGGAAGTTTTTATTAATTTGTAAATACTACCAGGATTAAAAAAATATGTAAACAGGATATTAGGGGTGTGAAACATAAATGGCCTTGTGATGGCATATTTCCAGTGAAAGAAGAAATAAGTGGCTGTTTCGCGCTGTCAACAAGAGCAAACGGATGAGAATATTCTATTTTTGAGAAAAGTAGGGGTGCTGGAAACTTTCATTTGCTGAAATGTTTTTTACTAAGGTATATTTATGTTAGATGACTAAATAATATTTTTATGCAAACTTGATCATACATTATAAATGTTACTCGAAGGTTAGTGACAAATAATGTATATGTATAAACTTTATATCGGCCTATCATTCATTAAATATATGGTTAGTTTTAATCACAGTGATATATTCATATGCAAATTAGTGATATATTCATATACAAATTACCTCGATCGTGCACATCCAAAAATGTTGCATAATTTAAATTTGGCACTCTGCATTTTGTTGTGTAATTATCAAATGCAATTGACCAGTGTGCAATATGCAATAATGTGTGACCAGTTAGATTGTTGACATGGGATCGCCAATTAACAACAAATCATATCGCATCTTTTGTTGTGAAATATGCCCTTGGGCTATATCCAATCAAATTCCTTCAATGGTTAGAACCTCGCTGATTATTTTCCATGGCAACGTTATCAAAATGAGATATTGTTTGTGTTTTGATTTTATTGAAAGCGAAAATTTAATTTTAAGAAAGAGTTCTGCAACATGTAAGTATCATATATATTATCATTTTCACATTTACTGTTACATGATTTTTAAAAATTATTTTGAATATAAATGCCAGCCCTTTATATAGACTAGAATCTAGATCTAAAAAAACAATTTTGTGTCTTAAATAATAGCATATGGTCCTGTAATAAAATACGCTGCGTTACAGTAGTTTCAACCTAGTATTCTCGTAAAATGATGTGTTTCGGCATGATTTAGTTATACGAGAAAAGTTGTGCACTTGGGAAAATCTATATCAAGATGGCATAAGACTGAAACATTTAAATTCTTAATCGTAACATTAGAAACTTAAAGAAAATGATTAAAATATATAGATTATTTCACAAAGGCCGAATGTAAAATGCACTATGTCTTGTCATGCATGATATTTCACCGAACGTCATTAAACAATCATTTTCAAGATTTTTTAAAAGAAAAACCTGACATAAACATCGCTAAGACATTGTAATAGGTAAACATGCACAATGTATTTTATGAAATGGTTTGCCTCAAAACGGCCGACATCCAGTTAACAGGTGAAAGACCTCGATGCACTTCCGTAATTCAGACAGCGCAGTGTTACGTCACATCTGGTTACTTGGCGCAGGCGCAATAAGGCTTTAATCCTATCAATGGCGGCGTCCTTAAACCAGATGGAATCACGCAATTTCAATGAAAATTTGAATAAATCATTAAAACGCAGTTGACCACATTCAAATGCATTTTTGGAAATGAAATAAAATCACAGGCGCGTTTGAATTTCGCTGTCGAGTTTTCTGACTTTCGGTACCCTTTAAAATCAAGGTAGATCATTAAAAGTTTTAGTTGGCGAAGGAAGGATTCATAATACTAATAAACACTAATGACAATACGGACAGCCTCGTACTGTACCTCTTCAAGAGTTGCTTTTGTTCATTTGTGCAATTATCATAAGATGACATCATCATAATATAAGATTGGATGGATAAAAGAAATGTATATGGTTTCAAGGGATCGACGTTTCAGAATACGAGAATTTTATGAAATTTCGTTTGTAGTAAAAGGTAATACCTGCTAAGTCAGAATATGAAAAAAAAGGGTAGGCCACCAGCCTTATTTATAAGTAATGGACACTTTTTGTAGTATACCCCCGAAGGCAGTGAAAATGACCCCTATCTCATGTTTATCAATAATAAAACTCTAAATTTGGCAACTCACCATTGTTGTTTATTTAAAATGTTAAGCAACTGATCCTATCTCACGAAACTTGAATTGAATTGAGATTTCAAAATGTATTCAAACCGAAAAAAAAACATAAAGAGAAACTATTTTCTATAAAAAAAATATGTTAAATTTGTAGTCATTTGTAAAAGTTTTTCTTAATGTTCAAGCAATGAGAATTTCAAACATCAATTTATTGAAAACGAATTTAAAAATGATAGGTCACCAGCCTTTTTATTGAGAAAAATAAGATGTTGTCTCGGGTGGGATGGTGGTGTTGGAGGGGAGGCCATGTGTATATTGCCACTGACGTAATATGGATTGCTAAACGAAACTTAAACTGGACAAAAAGTGCATAATAAAACACTTACAATTAATATGTAACAAAAATTAAACAAGAATTAAACTGTAGCGATATGACAGTGTCAAGTACCGAGGGTAAAAAAACCCACTCAGTCAGTCAGTAACGATCGTCTTTAATTTGACGCATAATATTTATTCGTTGATAAGCCTTTCCTTAGTTTCCTACTACATAATCTAGTATGTAAATGTTCCATTTAAATTGCTAGAGAAGTAGAGACCTAAGTGCTTGTAGTTTAATACTTTCTGTATTTCCACATTGTTCATAAACACACTAGGGTGTTGCGTAGGATTTTGTGTACAAGAAATAATTAGAAATTTCATTTCCTGGGTTTGAATTTGATGCCCAATTTGGAAAGAATAAGAATATTTTACCCTTTATGCTCTAGACAGGACTGCTTTTGAATGTGATATGAAGAATTTGTGATAGAGTTTCTTAGCTCATAACTCAAATTGAGTGTTTGTACGTCATATATGCTCTACAATGGTTACTATTTGTTTTATATTATCAAATACAGTGTACATACAGCAGTGAGGTGGTTCAAGAAAAATATGTTTGTCATATCACCTATCAATATGTCCTTCAATATTGCATTTTCGATCCTGACCGTCTGCTGGTAAGCAACAATTTCTGAATCTACTGAAACTCAAATATGTATCTAATTTAAAGTATTCCAGTGTTCTTTGCCAACTGGCAGATTATATATAAAAAAAATCATATAGTCCCAAAATAATTTATTTTAATTTCACTAGTTCAACCATACCTTCTGATACTGAAGAGTATTTGGGAAGGAAATGAAGAAATATGAGCTGTAACTTGGGTCGCCGGTTTTAAGTATGCTGACATCTATGGTTAAATCCGACAGGCCTAAAATGAAATAGTTCTCAGATGTGCCAAAATTAGCTTTTGCTGTGAGACGCAGGTCAGTCTTACATTCATTGTTCGGACAGTCTTTCTTGAAATCCAGCTGAAATAGAGTGAAACATAATATATATAGTAAGTGTAGATTGTGTAATTATTGTAGAAGCCGAGGAGCATTTAAACTCCTAGGATCTCTGTGAATTTATTGATATAGTAAAATAAATATACTACATGTAGTAGGATAATGGCAGACCAATGTCCTATTCACTCTAAAACAATGTTGATATATGCCTTTCTTTCGTATTCAAGCCGTTTCGTCAAGAAAAATAGTTGTCAGAAATACTGGGCTATATTTCTAATATGTACTTTTCTATTCAAAAAGCAAAGTTGAATGTTTTTGGTACAAATAAAGGGTCTTTCTGTCGGTAAGATATCTTTCTGAATAAAACTTTTTGTAAATGTGGTCCTTGGGCTTTTATGCATATACAGCTGAAACAATGGTCTATAAGTGCATTATACGCCATTGTTCTGTTAATTATTTATGTTCTAATTCCTTTGACCACAAAGAAATCAAAGATCGAAGATCAAGGTGATGTGTTAAACAAACTAGAAATGAGTTTTGCAATGTAAATGTAAAACTTACAGTCTTTGTAGCTAAAAGGATCTGTTTGTCGGGATTTTCACCATCGAACTTGTTAACTGTTGGCTGGACACGGGCACTACCGCTTGGTATACTAATGACGTCATAACTTGCTTTAATCCGCACAGGTGTTACCAAGTCTGATGTAGACTAAATTGAAAAAAAAAATCTAAATATTTATACAACTTAATAGATTTAAGGTGCAAGTTTTGTTCTTGGTCGAATCTGACTGTTTATAAAAATAGTTTGTTTTATATGGTGGTTGATTTGTGATATTTCGCCTTTTACGCCCCGCGACTTCGCCGAGCGAAAACACGATATCAAGAAGTTAGGATAGCGACGGCATTGGGCGAAAACTCGCTAATTATTGTAGGCACTGGGTGAAAACACGAATAATTAATAGGGGCGCAGGTAGAAAAATCGAGATTTCGCCCTACTCACCTGTCATCTGCTTAATGCTCATGGTTTTGTTCAGCGTGGTCGCGGGGTGAAATGACACTATAGTTTTATATAATATGTATTGGCACGAAAAACACGAATGGCCTGTTTTTTTTTTTTACTTTGCACTTACCTTAATAAGGACGTCTTTTTGTCCAATACATGAATTATCCCCAGAAAACAATCTCAGCATGAAACTTTTGATACTTTTTCCATTACTTTGCCAAGCAATTCTGTTTAAGTCCCCCATGTATGTATCTAACAACACAGTTACGTTCATATCTGAAGCAGAAAGACTGTGCATGCTTTAACTTTGAAATAAAACAAAACTTTGTTTCTAAAACGAAACATTAACGCACAAAACAAATATACATGTTATGATGAAGGTTCCGTAAAAAGTAGCTGCAACACCTGCAGTGTCGGGAAGCAGATACTGTCAACAACCACTTGTATACCTTTAAATTGCAGCATATTTATTTTGAAGAGAAAATATCTGCTGTTCATCATAAGGAAACTAAAAAGAATCAAGAAGAAAACAATGAAAAAAACAAAGAGTAGGAATTCCGACCCGGTAAACTTTTTGCTTAGTTTACATTACAAAATATGTTAAGCTAATTAATATCTCTTTTTGGTCATTATTAATTCAGCATTGAGTAAAATAATTACTTTACCAATAGTATTAAACTTTAGATAGCTGTAGCGGAAGCACACGTCCACATTGAAGCACTCGGTGATTTCACTTCCATCAGTTGAAGGACACTTCTGTATAGTATCTGTGTCAATCTGAGTGACGTTCGTTTCAACGGTGATATCTATGTTAATTACAGACTGTCCAAACAACAGGTATGCTTTGTCTGATAAGTAAGCTCCTACCGCAATATCTGGAATAAAGTAATATACACTAATATACGGATAATATATCATATAATATATGAAAAAGGTCCCTACAGAAGAAATATGGAGTTTCTACCATGTTATGACAAGACTCACTATTAAAAAGAGTTATGTATTTTGATTTTCATGAATAACCTTAGCCGTCTAAGTAAATGTTTTCGTTTCGTATGTGTTGAAGGTGTTGTACTAATTGCTTCCTTTTTTGCATTTTTTGTTGAATATTCTAATACATTGTAAGCTGAATTCGAGAATTTAAATATATGTCATTTTCACTTGCACGCTGTTGCGCTAAGAATGTCTAATTGAGATTTCACCTCGTATAGTCAGTCAGCACAATAAGTGAGATAACATACAGTTGCAGTTTCCTTATCTTTAACATACATGCCAAGAATCCTGATTTTTCAAGAGATTCCTGATTTATATAATGCCAATAGTAGCGATTTGGTTAAATGCCTTGGATTTAAGATTAAAATACTGGAAATTCTGATTGCTTCTGTACAATATAGTGCTGTGTTTTGTTTAACTAATCTTCTATATATTTTACATAAATTTTTTTTATTTTTGAATTCAAATTTCCAGGAAATGTGTCCGGAAAATCGACTCGAAAGCTTTAGTTACACAACTAATGTAGATGGACCGTTCAGAGTCCTCAACAAAAAGGTACAGTATTTTTCTGTTCTATCGTACCGTTGACCCCATCATCGTCCATATCTTCTGATTTTGAGAAAGAAATTCCAAATGACATAAGTCCAGCACGGAGGTCGGCCGCTGATATCCTCTGTGTGTAATGAGGCCAGACACCAGTCTTACATCCATTGTAAACATAGATGGCGCCCTGCAGCTCATCTTCATATGGTGCTCCGACAACAATATCTGATTTTAAATTAGTTAGATGAAGAAACATTCTATATCAGTAAAGAAACTCAAATTTATTCTGAACTCAAAAATACATATACATGTAAATGGCAGTAAGTAGAAGATTTCTGTAGATCTTAAAACTTGGCATTAATGTACAGTCGTGCAAATTATTTAATTTCATAAGAATGTGTCACTTGAATATTTATGACAAACCATTGCTGTTTTTCTATTCAGGCCAGTAAATGAGCATTTAACACCTGTACTTTCTTGACTTGCATACACAAGTTAATTTTCTTTACAATACAGGTAACAACTCTTTAAATAAATATATGTTTAGACATTTAAATCGGATAACCCTGCCAGACCACTTTGTTTAAAACAGTCTTGTATTCAATGTAATGATATCCCCAGGAAAAATCGTTCTTTTTCTATCAATACAACAAAGTGTAGGAAACACTGTCTTACAGTTAACGAGAAAAATGACACATATTTTTTATGTGTAATATGTTGTTAATGACATCTCCTTACCATTATATCTGTCTTTATTTATATCTCCAAGACTTGCAATTGCAGAGCCAAAGCGAGCTCCGGCTTTATCACTTCCGGTCAGCATAGTCGACATTGGCTTAAATTTCTGTGAATGGAAAGATATGAATTACTTTAATCTTGTAGAGTATTTTCTCAATGGACCTTTCTCAATGCATAAGTTACAGAGCAAATCAGAGCAGAGCAGAACAAGGCACGACAAGTGCAGAACAGAGCAAAACACGACAGGGACATGTTTATTTATTAACCGCTCTGATATATGTTATGAAAATTAAAAGAAGACAATGCCGCCAAAGCAGGTTTAAACGGCGCCTGTAGAAATTGTAGAATTGAAAAAAAAAACAGTCACCTTGACCCCGCCCTGCAAAGGGTTTTTTTTTGCTTAAAATAATTTAAAAATTAAAGAAAATCTTTTTTAGTATCTTTTTTTAGTAACACTGAACATTTTGTTTCGCTTAAAACTATTTTAAAACTAAAAAACATATTTTTTAGTTACAGTGACCTTGACCTTGACCCTGATGACCCCGAATGCAGTTCCAAGCTTCCTCTCCACGCAAGCTACCTTCACACCAAGTTTCATCACAATTGGTCACTCCTAACTGAAGTTATTGAGTGAAACCATTTTTCTGTTTAGTAACAGAGCCCTTGACCTTGATCCTAGTGGCCCCAAATGCAATTCCAAGCTTCCTCTCTATGCAAGCTACCTACACACCGAGTTTCATTGCAACTGGTCACTCCTAACTTGAGTTATTGACCGGAAACCATTTTTCTATTTTTAGTAACAGTTACCTTAACCTTAGTGAATCCAAATGCAATCCCAAGCTTTTTCTCTACGCAAGCTACCTACACACCAAGTTTAATTGCAATTGGTCACTCCTAACTTGAGTTATTGAGCAGACACTGTTTTTCTATTTTTAGTAACAGAGACCTTGACCTTAATTCTAGTAACCCCAAATGCAATCTCAAGTTGCGTCTCTATGCAAACTACCTACACCAAAGTTTCATTGCAATTGGTCACTCCTAATTAAAGTTATTGAACGGAAACCAATGTTTGACGCCCGCCCGCCCGCCCGCCGGACATACGACATAGGCATTCTAATAAGCAGATTAAAAAAACTGATTAAAAATACTGTTTAAACAAACTAGCCAGGACCAGTACATGGCAGAACCAGACAGGATCAGTACACAGCAGAGCAGAGTTAGACAGGACCAGTACAGGGCAGAGCAGAACCAGACAGAACCAGTACAGAGCCGAGCAGAACAAGTCAGGATCAGGACAGAGCACAGCAGAACAAAGTAAAGCATGTATGTTCTGTTCTAATAAATTACAGGCCACCTCACGGCAGCACTTACATATATTTTCAAGTGTTACAAAACACACACGTATGATGTGATGGAATTTACGTGAATCGGGAACCGCAACTTGGGAATGCGTGAAGAAATTAAGTCATCATTATCTTTCACATGAAAATAGACTTGGCAATTTCATAGAATCAGCTGAAATACATTCTTATTTACAAGAAGGAGCTAATTTTAAAAACTTTAAAATTAGCTTATAAGATCATATGCCAAAACGTACCACTAGTTTCCTTCCTTTATAACTCAAGTTGATAACTTAATGCTTTTTACATCATTTTCTTATAGAACCATTATTAAAGACAAAGACGTGTCGAATTTTTAAAAAGTCAACACATAGCTTAAAATATCTCATAAAAACATGATGATTGGCAAGCATCTTTTTGTCAAATTTCTAATAAACATTGTAAAATACAAAGTAAAATTTACAAAGGTATATAGAAACTTAAAAAAACCTCGGTGGTCTTTTTGCAATTTGTTCAGTCAAAAACTAAATGTATATATCACTGCAGTCTTGCAAAAGTGACACTTCATTCTTGCCAAAGTCTTAATCATATAACATGTTTCAGGCAATTACTAGATACAACATGAAAATACGTAATGAAACATTATGCCTATCAGAAGCTGAGTATTGGGCCTTTAAATAGTAAAGACAAAACACTCCCTGTTCTTTAAACTTTAGCTTTAGTTAAAACTGATCATTATCTATAGTATTACTCAATAAAACCAAGTGTAATTTACTAAGTGTATTACTTCATATCGTTTTCGGTGACATGACTCTGTATTTTGTTATAAGATATTCAGAGAAGCAAGATAATGGCTTTCCGCAACGTTTTAGCGGCCAAGTTTGCCTATCATAATACATAATACATGTAAGCACGCACCATATCAGTTTGTCCGAGATATACGAAAACAACTCCTGTCTCCTCGCGATCACCTTTGATGTAAAATGGTGCCGCTACCAACAGGTCGTCAATACCATCCTTGTTGACATCTGCAGAACACAGGGCTGCCCCATAGTAACCGTTCATAGGAATCTGAGTTTTGAGTATAGATAATATCTACTTTATTTAGCAGTACTGGACTAATGTCATCAAAGACAGGCACATGAAAATAATAAACAGGTTTCATTTATTTCATTATCGATTCAATACAGCTTGAAAAGTACACGTAAACTCCGTACATCGGTTTTCAGGCTCTATACATGCATATTACTATAATGGTTAAATGTAACTAACTAAATGAAATGTTGAACAAAAATATTAAGTTTGAAAGTAATTTACCTCAGAAATCTCTGATCCATTAAGAGTCATGTCAGCTTCCTCCAGGATGAAACTGACTCTATTGGCTCCAAACAAATAAACCTGGAAATAAAATACAATAGCTTTATAAGGTCAGGCAAACACATTCACTTTTATCGTTGAAACCATATGGATGGTAAAGACAATGGCATCTTTTTATGCCATTTTCTCAGAAAATGAATGAGCCAGCCTCCGTTTCACCTGTAACCAAAACCACACATCTGATTGTTTTTAAATAAGTGCTGTCATACATTAAAATGCTCTATAACACACTGGTACGCTCTCGTGTCGAAAAGTCATGATCAAAGTGGGCTGAAGGCAATTTTGTAATCTATGAAGAATAAAATTCTTCAACTTGAATAACTGTATCTTTAGTCCAAATTCCATTACTGTAGCTTCAAAAACAAAGAAGTATGTAAAAAGGTCAAGCTCAATGTATCCGGTGACCTGATTTCTTACACCAGTTTTCCAAAATTTTAGTTTGACCAAAAGTTAATGAAGACAAACATTCTTTCAAATTTTCGAGACGACTTGATGTCAAATGTTGCCTCTAGAGAGTTCAAAAGGGATTTTCTATAATTTGACCTGGTGGCCTAGTTCTTGATCCAGTTTCGAACTTGACCTGGTGTTAATCAAAACAACATTCTGACCAACTTCCACGATGATTGGGTTTTAAGTACGGCCTCTTGATCTTGAATGTTCACAATGTTTTTCTATGAATTGACCTGGTGTCTTTTTTTTGACCCCTCGTAAACCAGTTTCGAACATGGCCTAGAGTTGATCAAATCAAACATTCCAACAATTTTTCAAGATAATTAAATATAAAATGTGGATTCTACATTATTCACAGGGTATTTCTGTTATTTGACTGAGTGACCTTGTTTTTGACCCACATGCTACAGTTTGGCCTAGAAATCAATGACATGAACATTCTGATTAATTTTCATGATGATTGGGGATCAAATGTGGACTCTAGAGTATTCACAAAGTTTTTATATTATGTAACCTGGTGACATTGCATTTGTCAAATGTGGCCTTTAGCGTGTTCACAAGATTTTACCTTCCCTGTCAAATGATCCCTGGGAGCCCCTACAGCAAAATATGTCGCGCCACCGAAATACTGTCCGCTTGTCATAGCGTAACCTGTAAGTAGAAAAATAAATAACATTATATAAGGGATATGTAGGACCTTATCAAGTAAGATGGGCTGAAAATATATAAATAAATGTTATATTCATCGATGAAATGATGTTTTTCGATCATTGTTTTAAAAATAGATCAATACATTGAAGTTTGTATAACGTTATCAGGGTCATGAGAAATGGACTGGAAACTAATATAAGTTTAATTTACTACGATTATGCATTGTAAAGCTAAATCTGCCTATGGCAGCTTTCCCGAGCAATCGTTTTTAAATGTCTCTCTTGAAGATACGCTTTCGTCGGTATCGATTTCTGAATCAAAATTAAAATCAGGCCCAGTCAACATACAAATGTATAGTAAAAAATATTTTGAATTATGATATTAATTAACTGTTTGTTAGTCATTTAGTAACAATTAATCACAAAGAAAACAACTACTACGTTTTCTCTGCAAGTGTTTGTAAATAATACATTTTTTTATCTTCTTGGTTCCTGTTCGATACATATAATAATTGTCACTTTTATTCTCTATACGTACAATGTATAACAGACTAATGAAGGGGAAAACATGATTTTTAGATGAAGCTTTTAAATGTATTTTTCTAATATGCCTACGGTATGTGTCTATAGTCAATTCGAGTGCATTAATATGATTAAAGCACTCGGAAAAGTAGGCGGAGTTTCGGACATGGAAGTAGCTCCTTCCGACTTTTCTAATTTACTCCCGCGCAAAAATAAAATATAGAAATGGAAATAATATCAGTATAAATACATCAGTCGCATGAAAAAGATTTGTTTAAGAACCTAAATATTATTTTTGATTGCGTCAAGTAAGCCTTAGAATACCCTCACCTTGTTTTGCTTAAAAAAGGCCAAGAAATTCAGGATTAACAGTCACACAATGTTTTGATTCCGGGAGACAAAACTATGAATGAAAACGTTAAGGTCATCACACTGACGTCATTACTCCACGTTAAAACGTTGTACAGTTCAAATTAACGGTACGCATTTAAATCGATTGGCTGCTTTGTTAGGTTCTGAATCTGACGTCTTCTGCATAATGTCAGTCAGGTATTTCTTTTTATATTCTATGTATTAGATGATTAAAATAAAATAAGTTTGTATAATATAGTTATGTTTGATATCTTGAATGGTTGCCCGAATAGGGGAGTGAATTCCAACAGCTACTATTTATGCTATTTTACACATTACCGCCGAACTGAAAAAAGGTCCGTAGTAGTTACGATAGTTTTCAAAATATCGGCTTCTAAGAATCGAAATAATCTATGTCTTGGGAGTGCTTTATCGAAATCGAAGCATTTCCCGTCGGTAATCATCGTCGAATACGCACGTCTCCCTCTTTACGCTATATGCTTCATCGGTAGCCGTGGGATATTTGGCCAACAAAATTTCTTATTCATGACTTATAAATGAGGCAGCCGATTGGCTCCGCCGCGAAAGCGGCAAGGAAACTTCGACCAATGAAATAACGCGTTATATCGCCCTGTTCGATAGAACTTACAAAATGGCCGCAAGTATGAATTTCGATAATGTAAAGTAAAGATTTAACGTTAGTGAGCTGCAGCGCTTTCGAAAGAAGCCTGCCTGTGTAAAACACTCAAAAGAAGCCTGTCTGTGTAAAGCACTCACAAATAACTACATCTTTTTATGTGATAGAGATCTATATAACTTTAACCCTGTAAAGGAAGTTTAAGGGGTATACTGGAGTCAAATTCTCCGCCCCTCTGTCTGTCTTTCCATGTGTCTGTGCATATTTTGTCCGCGCTATTTCTCAGCAACTACTGGCACGATATCATCAATGAACCTTCACAGAAGTGATTGATACCAATTGTATTTGTGCATATCCTCGGCATATTTCGTTCAGATAATTTTTCATTGAGGATTAGCCAAATTTTAGTTTCAATCAGACTATTTATTAAAGTACACGATATTCTGAAAAGGAAACATATCTACTAAACGAAACTTCTAGCGCACCACTTGCCTTTTTCCTTCCTTCTTTATTTGATAATCAACACTTCCTATAACTGCTAGCTTATTTTTAGCTGTCAGTGCACAAAAGATCTATACAGAATATATTTAAGAGAAAAGCGTTTTCGAAATATAATGTGAATGCTGAGAGCACCCCTTAATTAATTGCATACTTGCTCAATACGCTAATGATTAGTGACGTAAAATTACTACGTCATCAGATAAATATGTCACGAGCACAGTAAGGTTAAATACACACTGCCACACGAGTGACATTATGTTGAGAACTTAGGAATAGGATTTCAGTATTTGTCGAGAAATGGGTGGATTCAGATCTGTGAAAAACTCGAGTTTCTATAGAAATTATTCAGGGTCATACCGCGATATGCTTTTGGAACATAGTTAAATAGATGTGTTTCATTCGCATGTCCCGTACTTCGCCTGACAAGACATCACTCATACTCTGTGTAAATAATAATAATAATAATAATAATAATAATAATAATAATAACTTTATTTTACGAAGGTTACATAAAAGTTACATTATGAATCATAATCATTCAAAACATAACTTATTTTCATATGGCCTTCAGAACAAGAAAAGAAAAGAGAAAAGGAAACATAACATACATACATTTAAACCACACATACACCACAAATCATACACATTAATTAATTATACTAATATTAATAACATATTAGATACGTTTATATAATAAACATCATACTCTCTACGACAGACACTCAAATGCAAATAATATTATGAATTATATAATTAATCTAATGTCATTACTTAGATACTAAAATAACCAGTGCAAAGTTGTATATGTAAGTAATTTCTACATTTTGTTATAAAGATAATTTTTGTAATTTCGTTTAAAAGACTGTATTTTTAATAATCTCAATTCCATTGGAATATCATTCCATACTTTAAAACTATAATAGGAAAATGAGTCTTTGTATAAATTAGTCCTAGGTTTTGTTTGTAGTATAAGATCTTTGCGAGATGTAGAACGCAGACTATATGAATCATTTTGGCAAAACGCTATTAACTCTGACATGTATATTGGAGCCATATTGTTAAAAATCTTATAAACGAGCAGCGCAGTGTGGTATTTGCACCTGTCCGAAAAAGACAACCAATGCAATTCCTTTAGTAAATCTGAAGAATGGGATTTAACAGGTTGATTAAACAATGGAAATGTGCAAGGATCGTGTTGAACATAAACATACGGACTCGGGAGTAGGATTAATTTACAGTCTTCTAGGATTGCAATAATTACAGAAAATAAATTTGTATAAAGTAAGTAACGATTTGTAGATCTACATGTATTTCATTTATTAGAAGGTATTATGGTTATTGAGTCTGTTCTTGTCCAAATTCCACGGTAAATCGTTCATTTTGTTTGATTTAATGTTTTAATTAATGTTTCTAAAGTTTTGATACATCCCCTAATAAATTCAAGAAAAAAACGCAAGGTTTCTCGAAAAATCTCTAAAATAAGAGAGAGAATGTCATAATGGCGTCCATGTAAACAATAGCGTTTTCCCATCGAGAAATTAAAAGCAGCGGTAGGCCCTATGAGAAAACGGGCTGACTGGTGCACAAACGATTGAAATTCTCGAGGGTGACTATTTTCTAACATGGGAAGCATACAGTTTCAACTGCGTCAATGCCAATAGTTTCAAAACACGATAAAATTTTGTGCCATTAATTTTTTTGTATGATTTATTATTTAAAATAAAACAGCAAGAAGCTTAATTTGCAGCTGAGTGCCGCCATTTTGAATGTTTAGAATGATGTCATCCCCATTCGGATTCTTACAGACGCTTTCATTGGTCATTGGGGAATGACGGTTTATTCATGAATATTCATGAAAACGAAAAGTTTACAGCTGATTAACCCACGGTAAATACAGTAGTGACAACGGAATATTTAACGGCGGTTCCGACGATGGTCGGTAATGTGCCTGCGTAATAATTCACTCGGGCTTCGCCCTCGTCAATTATTCCGCCCAGGCACATCACCTCCGGGGAATGCTTCAATTTCGATAAAGCACTCCAAGCCATAAATTATTTCTTAAATATGTCGGGCACAGCATTCTATTAATATACATTTGTATGCACAAACTAACATTTCCGATGATTCCAGTGATATTTTTATCAACTTAATCTCAATGATTTTCTTGCTTCCCTGTTTGGTTAAGGTGAAAGCATACTATAATGGCAAAGCATATTCTCATGCACCGGTTAGCACACGAGGGTTTTTGGCGGCTGATGAAAATTGATAGAAAAAGCAGTTTATGAGTGAGGCAGAGATACGATATTGACTTTAAATAGTGCCATACTAGCTGAACTAATCAGAAGCAGTGGTATTTTGGCGAGATATAAATGATTTTTGGTGAGAAAGACGTTATTTTGAAGGCGGACTATTGAGACGAGTATATGCAGGTGTTGACACCGACGATCTGACAACTTTAACAGGATATTTTTGTGGTGACACCGTGCGGAAGTGAAATAGTTTCGCAAAATTTGTAGATTTTGAACAACTTTTACGGTATTTTGTGGCCTATTTGGCTTCATATAATATAAATCTGTTTATACAGATAGAGACCATTCTGCGTCAAGCTGTTTTTGAGTGTTGTCACTTTTTCTTGGCAAATAATTGCAGAAATTCACCGGGACAGTAAGGATGGAAGCAGATCAGTGTAAAGATTTTGTTGACAATATTATGGCAGCATCACAACCTGTAATGAGTAGTGTAAGTACATCGAATCCGAATTCTAGAAATCGCAAGCGTCATTGTTCAGACAACCTGGACGTTAGTTGATGTAAGAAAAAAAAGGAGAATGGGAACACTGAACGTGTGATTGCGAATGCAAGGCGCACCTTATATGGACAAACACCTGCAAAAACTGATAGTAACATACGGCAAGATGTTAATCCAAGTAGTGTAAATCAACAGGATCTCTCCAACGGTGTGAGTACGATTTTACAGAAATTAGACTTGTTGTCACATGAAGTGAAAATGGTAAATAAAAGTTTAACTGAACGAATTGATACATTAGAATTTGAAATGGAACGAAAGTTAACTGAGAAAATGGCACAGAGTATTGATAAAAGAGTGAATTCCGAGATGAAAAAAGTAAATAAAAATGTTGACGAGAGAATCGATTCACTAAAGGCGGATATTCAGAATGATCTTGATTCAATTTCTGATAGGTTAAACTCTGTAACTGATGTTGTCAGTGTTGTCGACGACAGATGTCTAAACTTAGTATTCAGAAAGGTACCTGAAACTGTGAACGAGGATATAGTGCAAAAAGTTAACATGATAATTAAAGACCATGCCACAGTCTCGTCAGCTAAGAGAATTCCAAACACCAATAAGGATTCCACTACACCAGGTGTTGTTATTGCCACATTTGATAATAAGGAAAAGCGCGTGGAGGTTCTTCGCGCTAAGAGAAACCTGAACTCTTCTATTTACAAGGATGTTTACATACACGAGGACCAATCGAAGGAGGAAAGGGTGAACACACTTAACCTCAGAATAATGGTAAACGCTATCAACAGGGGTGAACACATCTCATTACAAGGCAATCGCGTCATGAGGAGCCAACGGAGCAGTATGCCCAGAGGTGATTCAAGGATCAATGGTGCCCATAATAATGGCACAAATACGAGTGGTGCCCATAATAATGGCACAAATGTAAACACCCAAAATAGTGATTCAAATCATGGTGAAGCAAATGGTGCTGGGAACAACTCTCAGTCATACCGTAGTAATAACAATGATGGTTACCGTGGTAATCGTGGCGGAAACAGAGGCAATGGTGGATACAGAGGACGAGGCCAGAATCAACGTGGACCGGGCAATACATGGAGAGGTCATGGAAACAGGCAATAGGTTTGAATGGGTTTTTGGAACTTGAATGGAGTCAGTACGAATATAAACAGTGACAGTTTTATATTGAAACAAGAAATTATTAACTTTTTAGATGTTGATATTTTAGGTTTAGGAGAAACACATTTAAAGAATAGTGATGTTTTAAATTTACCAGGGTATATATGGTTCGGAAATAACAGGAAATTGATTCATAGAAATGCTAGAACAGGGTCGGGGGGTGTTGGATTTTTGATTAAGGAGAGTTGTGCTGAGTTGTATTACATAAATGTACTAGATAATAACTATGAAGGAATTTTATGGCTAGAATTTGTTGACAAATTTACTGGATTTTCATTTTATACATGTGTTTGTTACCTGCCTCCTGAAAATTCATCAAGACAAGTTGATGTTTGTGAATTTTATGACACACTTCTTGGTAATATTTACTTGTATCAAAATTTAGGTCCAATAAGTATTTTTGGAGATTTTAACAGCATAATTGGAGAGAACTACGACTACATTGTGGGTATAGATGAATTGCAAGACAGGCATATTGTTGATTTTTCTGCAAATGCATATGGTGATAAGTTCTTAGAATTTTTAATTGGTTGCAATATGTGTATTCTTAATGGAAGAAATAGTATTAAAAATGATTACACGTCTATTTCGGTTAAAGGTAGCCCAGTTGTTGATTACTGTGTTGTACACCATGAGAATTTGCATATGTTCAAAGATTTTAAGGTAATCAGATGTACTGAAATTCTGACTGATATAAATGCATTAAATGGGTTTGTACCATCATCAGTACCTGATCATTCTTTTTTATCATGGAAGTTTGATGTATTTGGTTCTAGTATGAATGAGTCACGTACAGGTTATGAGTCCCATGAAAGTGACCCTGGTACTGCATTCAATAAGTTTAATCTTAAAAATATACCAGATGACTTTTTGCAATCTGATCAAATGGTAACATTGTTACATGAAACAGTTTTTAAACTGGAGCAGAGTTTAAGACTTCAAAGTGATGTTGACTCAGCTAATTCAGATATTTGTTTGTTAATAAAAAATGAAATGTTCAAGAGGCTGGAACATAAAAAAGTACTTGTAATGTCTGGTGTTAGTAATAGAAATAGAAGGGTTAGTAAGCCCTGGTGGAATGAGACCCTGTCTAACTTATGGAATTCCCAATGCATTGCTGAACGTGACTGGTTGAAAAGTAACAATATGGCTGATAAACGACGCTGTCGGTCTGTTTTTGTCACAGCTCGTCGTGCATTTGATCGTGAGGTTCAGAAAAGTAAACGAGCACACTGGCGGTTGTTCCAAGCAGAATTGCTTTCTCAATGTGACAGTAATCAGCAAGAATTTTGGAAGTCAATAGGTAAGATTGGTGTCTCTCAAAATAAGAAAAAATCCATTCCCATGGAGGTAGTCTGTGAAGATGGCTCTGTATCAACTGATATTTCTGTGGTTTTAAATAAGTGGAAGCATGATTTTAGCAGTTTATTTTTAACTAAGAGTAATAATGTTACTACAGATGGGTACATGTATGATAACAGTTCTGATAAAAATTGTGATGCAATTAATGTTAATATTTCACTTTTAGAAGTTAGGAAAGCCATTTTCAAAGCCAAATTGAATAAAGCTTGTGGCATAGATGGTATACCTGTAGATATTTTGAAGAATGAATGTTGTGTTTCTGTCTTACACATGTTATTCAATGTATGTTTTGATACAGGAATTGTTCCATCTGATTGGGGAAAAATTATAATAAGCCCTATTCCAAAGTCTAATACAACAGACCCTAGGGATCCTCTATCTTACAGAGGTATTGCATTGTCATGTTCTATGTATAAACTATATTGCTCAATTTAAATGAAAGAATCTCAGAATGGGTTGAATCCAATAATATAATTGTAGACGAACAGAATGGTTTTAGGAAAAAGAGAAGTACAGTTGACCATTTATCTTCTCTGACCAATATAATTGATACCAGAAAGAAATTAAAACAATCAACCTTTTGTGCGTTTATTGACTTTAAGAAAGCATACGATTTCATCGATAGAAGTATTTTATGGAATAAAATTACAAATTCAGATGTTGGTATTAAAGGTAAAATTCTTGTTGCACTTAAATCATTGTATACCAATGTATCTTCTAATGTTAGAATAAATGAGTACCACACAGATAGTTTTGATGTACAGTGTGGACTTAGACAGGGATGTTCGTTGTCCCCTCTGTTGTTTAATCTGTTTGTAAATGATTTAGCAGTTTCCATCAAGTCTGCAGACAAAGGTATATGTATAGGCAATGAAAAAATATGTTTGTTATTATATGCAGACGATATTGTTTTAATTGCTGGTGATGAAAATGATTTACAGTTTATGTTAAATATATTGAATGATTGGTGTAATTTGAATAATATGGTTGTGAATCCTTCAAAAAGTCAAATAGTACATTTTAGACCACAGTCGGTCAACAGAACTTCATTCAGTTTCACATGTGGTGATGATAAATTACGGGTAACGACCAAATACACATATCTTGGAATATTGCTTGATGAGTATCTGGACTATAAAGTAACAGCCAAATGTGTAGCTCAGAGTGCAAGTAGAGCTTTAGGCCTGTTGATTGCAAAGTATAAGTCTGCTGGTGGTATGCCATATGCCGTATTTAAAAAGCTATATGATAATACCATTTGGCCAATCATTTCGTATGGTGCCGCTATATGGGGAACAAGTTGTTACTCATGCATAAATGCTGTACAGTTGCGGGCAATGCGATTTGTACTTGGTGTTGGTCGATATACACCCAATAATGCTGTATATGGTGAACTTGCTTGGCAGCCTCCACAGGTGAAACAATGGAAGTCTGTTGCCCAACACTGGCATAGAATTGGTAGAATGGAAAACGGTAGACTAAATCATAAGATCTTTTATTATTGTAAATCGAAAGGTAACAATGGTTGTAAGAATTGGCAGTTCAAGTTTAAAAAACATGTCGGTGACATTGGTTTAGAAGATATACTTTTAAATAGTGATGCCCATTCTTCTAGAGATTTCTGTGATAAAGTACAGACATGTACAATGCAAAACTTTGTATTAAAATGGAGAACGGGTCTTAATAGTGATATTGGACCATCTGGTAGAGGGAGAAATAAATTAAGAACATATAAAAAGTTTAAACAAGAATACACTATTGAAAAATATGTTAATGCCAATATTCCAGCTAAACATAGAGCTGCATATGCAAAATTTCGATCTGGAGTTGCTCCACTTAGACTAGAAACTGGTAGATATCAAAACATTCCTGAAAATCAGCGACTTTGTCCAATCTGCAGTAATGGCATTGAAAATGAAATGCATGTGCTGTTTCACTGTAATGCATATCAAACCATTAGAAATGATTTTTATAGTAGGGCTAATGTAGTTCATACGCATTTTAATAATCTCTGTGATGAGGATAAATTTATATTTGTACTGACTAACGAGAACATGGTAAAAATTAGTGCCAAAACCTGTTTTATGATACTGAAAACAAGAAGCAATATATTGTATAGATAGTTATAACTTAGGTGCAACTGTCGAGATATAATTTTGTATTGTGTATAGAAACTGTTTTATGCATTCATAGGGATATTTTAGAGGTTGTTGTCAATCAGTTTACAACAGATCTGATCTGAGGTAATATTTGTTCTTTTAAACCACTTATTAATTAAACACATTAGTGTACTTTTTCGCTTGTCGCATATTACTCTATACTAATTTTAGAGCAGATTTTAGGCTGTAAAATCATAGTCCAGATTGATGCCAATCTCTAAATATTTCGTATAATTAGACCTTTTAATGTTAAAGACATTTATGTTTTTAACGTGTAATACATATATAGTCTCTTATAACTCTTAAAAGAGTGGTTCTGTATATTGTAAATGTAAGTGTCAGTTGTAAATTATATTGTTTATATGCAGAAATGAGACTTAAATAAAATATAAAATCTATAAATGTATGTAGCATGTTTACATTGTGAACACATTAGAGAAACAGTGAACCTCTATGTGTAAAAAACACAGTATTAATGTGTCTAAAGTAATTTTTTTTTTTTTTTTTCGACATAGTCGTATACTTTTGATTTGAACTTCCGTTGGTATGGACGCGTTGCTAACCAACTTCGTTATAATGTGACCAATCAGAATCTGCAAATTATTGGCTAGCGTTTCGGTACCGGAATAAGCAGTGTACTGCCCGGGAGCCTTCTGAAACACAAAATGTGTTTATTTTTTTATATTATAGTTATTTATAATAAATCATGTTGCAAAAAAAGAAAAAACAGAACACGTTATGTCAAGGTTTCTGGACAGTACGAAGATCAACTTTTGTATTCAACGAGGTGTTGTCCGGGGCCGGACATCTAGCGTCATTGATTATTGGCTAGCGTTTCGGTACCGGAATAAGCAGTGTACTGCCCGGGAGCCTTCTGAAACACAAAATGTGTTTATTACGTCACCCTTGTCGACCATCTTTTTTTTTTAAAGATATTACTTGAAATGTTACTTGTTTAAATTATGAGTATATTGGATTAACTGATCCAGACTCCTATTTTAATGAGATGAAGATAAAAACATTTTACGGGTATCATAATATGGGTATTTATCTTAATCATTGATGTTTTAGTATATCCATTAATCTGTGATAATATAATATATTTAGTGTCATGATTTTTAAATGTAGTTAATATGTATAAATTATATTAGACTGTCTCTCATAATTCTTATAAGAATGGCATATATGTTAAATCTTATTTATATAGTATAATGAAATGTATTTGTATGTAACATGTATGGTGAGACGTAAATAAACTATAAATATACTATATAAAAATTCTCTAGTCTACCTTAGTGTTTGGTACCAACTGAAACATGACGATGTTTCTGATTCAGATCTATATTCTATTTGACGTTATAAATGTGCATAACGTTACCATGACGTCGCAAACATGACCATGTCGCGCCATTGTTACGTCTGTTGTATGGAGACAAATCTTGTCTTATACTTACTGTAATGAGATCATTTGTTGGCGTAAAGCAAAATAATTGGCATCAAAATAAAGCTATTGAAACTGCCTACACAGTTTTTTAATCTAAATTATTTTGCGTATATGCTGTGCAAAAATACACTGAAAAAGTAACATTTTCTTTTTCTGAATTTATCCACAAAATATAGCTTCGCACTAAATTAAAAAAAAATCTGTCCGTAATTTTTTTGCCAAAATTTAATATGTTTTCTAAATACATATATACGTGTAAAAGCCAAAAAATATAAACTTTTACCGTTTAGTATTCTAAAAGCAGGCGTTTATATGTTGACACATAGGCGTCAAAATAACTATTTTTCGACAGTGCCGTTTGAAAGTGTATTACGGGGCATTTTAAATTTATTTTACGTCTAAATTAACCATGAATTACAGGATTATCATTTGGTGAATTTTTAGCTGATTCATGACACATGTACATGTAATTAAATATGGCGGACAGTGTGAACACGAATTTAGCATGGAGTAATATATAAGGATTTTTATCGTTTAAACTTTGAAAATTGATTGAACTTTTATACAGAACTAACGAACAGCTATTGCTCTTGCTACATTGGAATGTATTATTGCATTTTGAAAACGCTAAATGGAGTTTAGTTCACGTTTTTCTGTACCTACTGAAAATCGTTTTGAAATTTTCATGGCGCGAGAAATGGATGGTCAGCAAAGTGAACAAAGAACTTTGAGCCCAAGGCAAAACTTTATTTCTGGTACAATGGAGGATAGACTGTTACAAATGTACGACGAATTACAATTTATCAGAAGTGAGCAGGTAAACTGTAACCGGGGTTTGATGAACTTCCAAAATCATTTAGTGCAAGTAGACTATAAAGTTCAGCAGGTAGCCAAAGTGACAAAATTCCAAACAGAACTACTGAGAGGAATAGCTTACAAAACGATCGACTTGGAAGCTAGATCGAGAAGAAATAACTTGTTTTCAGGGGTGTTGTGGAGACGAGAAATGAAAACTGTTATGATTTAGTTTGTGATTTTTTACAGAACAAATTAGAAATCGACCCAAGGGATATTTATATAGC
>JAFMSR010000013.1:25987347-26073161 GCA_022818135.1 Saxidomus purpurata
TCGATTGTATCGTGGAATTTGTAGATCAGGCGAAGTGCCTACCGCATATCAACCACGAGAATTATCGATTATTTTTTACCAGAATTCTAAGGAACGAATATAAATATAAATTTCTAAGTGATACATAAATTGTAAATTAAATACATGTACATATCTGATAAAAACAAGTATTCGTTCATAAAGAACGGCTGCGGCTATAGAGTTTGTTGTTTTACAATTAATGGGTGGATGCGATTTATTACAGAAAACATCTACATGTATATTGATTAGTTAAGGTAAAATGAGGTATTTTTCACCATAGGTTCTTCTTTGAAATTGTATTTATTTATCATTTTTCATTGAACACATAATCTATGTTACGAGAATATAATCTGCTAGATGTAGGGAGTGCCCCTTTATTTTATGTTTTCCGGTGAATTATAGAGTTTTCTCAGTGAAATAAAAGTGATAATCCACAGTTTTGAAACAGTGGATTACCATTTTTATTTTTCACTGTTTTGCAATCTTTAACCCGGATTTACGTCAAAAAGTATACCGAGGGGAATTAATGCTGGATACCATGCGACGATGACATCGTTTAAATGACGTCATTTGCGCTATGTTTTCTGATGTGGTTTCCCGCGATTTTCGATATTTTATAGAAACAAACTCAATAAAAGTAGAGTTTTAACCATTAAATAAACAGCAAAATTGTTGGTATCGGTGAAATATCACGTTAATTTCACTCGTGAACACCAAAGTTGTTATGTTCACTCTAGGCTGCGCCACTCGTGAAAATCTACTAGGTGAACTTATAACGTGATCTGACACCGAAACCAACAATTATCCTCTATTTAAAGGTCCATTACTAACACCAAATCGAATTTTCTTTTAAATCTGGAATTGTAACAGGGAAATACAGTTTGAAAATGGCTTCTTAAACTTTACAATAGCCGTGTAGTATGTTCCTGTATGAAATACTGCTGCAGAAAAATGAGTGAATGATTGTGTATTTCTTTAGATTGACCTGGGTGGTCTTTTTGTCCTACTTTCGCTTTACTGAATGTTGTAAACAGTCAGAGATATACTTTGCACATCATTGGAAGTAATGGTCTTTAAATATTATTCAAAATAGGCATGCTTTTTTATGTACAACCTATTTACAGCCTATATCTGGGAGACTTCTGGAAAATTACAAAGATATTTGAAAACTGGAAAACCTACTTTCGTTTTTGAAAAGGCAAGGCAAAATATATTTTATTAATTAATTCTTTTTTTTAAACTCCAATTTTCAACACAATATGGTCACATTCGATGCAGTATGTCATTTTTCCCTTCTGAGAAGACGCCCGTTACCATTCCAGTTTAAAAGAAAAAGTAATGGACCTTTAATGACGAATAATTAGCATCGCCTCTTTTTTAGATCAATATCATTCATGCAAGATTGGATGAGTGTTAAAGATACTATGTGTACGAATTTGATAATCCCAAACTGATTGATATCTTTAACGGAATATTATATCGTAATGCTGATTTTAATAGAAATCTAGATCTATTCTAATTAGATCTACATAACTTAATTTTAAAAAGTTAATAATACGAAAGGAAAAGGAAGAAAACAAAATTCAGATGCAGTTGTTTATCATGTGATGGAGACAAGTGAAGAGGAGCTGAATTGTACTAAGGGTTTGCGTATAAAAAGGTTTAAAAATTAATATTACACGATAGAATCTAGTCGATAGGTAAATAGATCTGGTTGATCAGTTAAGATCTCTTTTATTTTTTCAGGAATGTTTTTATAAAATGAGTTTTAAATATCAAGTGAAATAATAATTTTTAATCAGAAATTACATGTAGGTAATCGTATCCCCTCATCCACTGACGTAAAACTAGTATCAACGCAGCACCTATAGCACATACGCCTACATAACTCAAGCACATTTAGAACCTAGGCACCTATGCCACAGAAAGCTAGAAACCACGTGAAATCGTTTCACTGTCTTTGAGACCCCTTATTACATACCCATCTTATCTAGAAAAGCAACAAGCCTTAGTTCATAGGTGTATCGGCTGTTTACACCGCTTCACAAAGTTTCCTTAGAGCTCCAAGAACTAAGCCCCAGGTATCCATATATCAACAAAGACCCTGGTTACTTCGCTAACCGTGTATCCCTGAAGCCTTGTACCTAAAATATCCCGGCGCCCCTGGTTACTCATTTTTATGTATCTCCGAAATCTGATAAATTTCATTTGTATAAACACAATCCTTGGTTCCACAAATACATGTACCATTTATGCCCCCTTAGCCAATGAACTCAACACCGTACTCTGTAACAAATTACCGTTGAATTTACGGTCAAAGAACTGGCAGCTGGTTTCCAGTTCTTTCACCGTATTTTTTTTACGTAAATGGCAATGTGAAGAACGCGTAACATTTACGGTACTATACCGTTTATCATTACAGTACAAAAACATGCAGCTGGGCCCAGTCCTTTTAGAGCATGCACCCTCCAGTTGGTAAACTAAACACCAGGTGCACAAAAAATTATGTGAAGTTTGGCGACTCTATGTCAATTAGATAAGGCTCAGTGGTGCAAAATATCACACCACGTGCCTCAGATTGAAATTCCTGCGTATCCCATAATCCTTTCTTTTTACGGGATTTGCGTAATTTATGACGTAAAAAACGCCCTTAGGGACATGTACCGTCAGTATTTAAGGTCAAATGACCGTAAAAGTAAAGGTACTTTTTCAGTGTACCGTTTACAATCAATGCATCCCTGGTTACATCTGCTTATTAGGCAACGGTACATTCGTAGTGTATATTCGCAACCTAACGGACCCAGTCCCGCGTCCCTCAGAAACCATGTAGCCCTTGTAGCACAGCTTCCTAAAGTATGCACCACAGCCCAAATTTATATTACTTATGGACGGATCAACTCAACTCCGAGTCGTCAGTTATCACAACCCGTATACTTATAATAAAGTCTGCATCCGTGGTCTACTGGTCACTGTAACCGCTGTAACCTCAGAAATTGAGTCTAAGAGTCATAGGTTCGAGCCCGACCATGGCTTTTCATGTGAAAGAGTTGGCAGATTCTTACTGAGGATAAGGATACAGTACTATTTTCCCCAGGAACGATGGTTAGGTACTTAGTAAAGTGCCCGCCAGAGTGACCCAAAGAAGTGTATTATGATAAGGGCAGGACATGGGGCTGAGTCCTTAGAAATGTTATGATACCTATAGAAACGGTTTTACCATGACTGCATTAATATAAGAGGACTGAGTTCATGTGAATACGGGGGCACAAAGGTGAGGTCCGATACCTATGGCTGTGTTAATGCAAATATACGCCTGTGTTAGTACATTTATCTGCTGAGGCATACATGGGGAAGAAATAAACCGGGGTGGACATAATGACAGAATAAATCGGGTTGCGATTTGAAGACCGAAATATGTCACACTTTATAAGTTTTACAGGCATTGTTAAAACGGGATGAAAATTGAAATTTGCATGCGAGTGATAAGTAAAACTTTTGTATTTTCAAGACAAGCTAAATATGAATAGGGAATTCCGACTACATCAAACGCAGGACCGTTGGACGGATGCGCTGTCTACTTGCAATGCATGGAACTAGTTATCCCAAACGCCTAGGTTCGATCTCTCGCTTCTTAAACAACACAACTACATGTCGTTCATGTTAAAACGTTGAACCGATGTGTGTTTTTGTCGTATCCGTACACTGGACATATAAAAGAACCATGATGTCCCTGAAACTGCTACAGTTTTTTTTTTATTTTTTATATATTGCGCTAATGAAATGAGTAAATACATATATTACATGTACTTCTTTTAAGGGTCATTGCCTTTTGCAATTCCAGGTACAAACAATACTAAGAAATATAATTAAATACAACGCTGTTTAGCCCAACATGTTTTGACATTATAGCACGTCTTCTTGAGGTGCAGTAAATAACAATGTACATATAGTAATAATTAAGAAGTAATAAATGCGTCCCTGTATTTTATCGTTGAAAAAAATATAGTCAGGAATTTGGATGCGTAGTAAATAAATCACGAGTGCGTAGCACGAGTGATTTAATTTTTCGCATTCAAATGACTGACTGTATTTTATTCAACGATAAAATATAGGGAACAATTTATTATTTCGATTCTAACACGTTATTTTCTTTGAAAACAATCCCGAACTTTATTTAACGCGTAGTAGTACATCATTGTAACCTTTAGACGCGAGATACGATTGGACGCGCTTGTTTACATACGTCACGTCGTTACGTCGTCCTTGGAAAAACGTGCTGTATTTTATCGTAAAATAATATACAGGCTTTTCCCTATATGTTTATTAGGAAAAGCGGCCGTTTGTGTTAGAATAAAATTTAACAAACAAGTAACGTCACATCCAAAAATAACAATTTAACGTCCCCTAAACGTGGACACACGGTTAAAAGTTTTAGTGTTATACCTGTTGACGATGTTTCTGGTAATATAAACAGGTTGATAAAGAAGACGTTTTGGATTCACACCTTTGATACTTTATCCCCTAAGGGTTACAACAGCGACCTCTTGTTTAAAGTTATGTAAACATTTGTATCGTTTTTATGCTTATATCAAAGTAAAGTATCTCTAACTATAAAACGTTTACTGTTATATTTTCTGATTAAAGCACAATTGTTTACAGAAAATGTTATAAATAGTTGTTTGTCAATACTATAGGTTATTGAACTTGTATGGCGATATATTACTTGGAACGAGTTGATTTGGCGGGAACAACGAGCTTGCGAGTTGTTCCCGCCAAATCAACGAGTTTCAAGTAATATTTCGCCATACAAGTTCAATAACCTTTTTCGACGTAGTCGTATACTTTTGACTTGAACTTCCGTTGGTATGGACGCGTTGCTAACCAACTTCGTTATAATGTGACCAATCAGAATCTGCAAATTATTGGCTAGCGTTTCGGTACCGGAATAAACAGTGTACTGCCCGGGAGCCTTCTGAAACACAAAATGTGTATATTTTTTTATATTATAGTTATTTATAATAAATCATGTTGCAAAAAAAGAAAAAACAGAACACGTTATGTCAAGGTTTCTGGACAGTACGAAGATCAACTTTTGTATTCAACGAGGTGTTGTCCGGGGCCGGACATCTAGCGTCATTGATTATTGGCTAGCGTTTCGGTACCGGAATAAGCAGTGTACTGCCCGGGAGCCTTCTGAAACACAAAATGTGTTTATTACGTCACCTACGTCGACCATCTTTTTTTTTTAAAAGATATTACTTGTTATTATATACTTTCATATTGAATATGAACAAAAATGACATTCTGTTAGCAAAAAACATTAAATGATTCTTGAAATTTCTCAGACAACTAGCGTACTATTTCACCATGTACATTTTCTTTATTGCGTATTAATTGAGTCGATTCAATATTGTTGTTTATACGTGACGTCATTTATTAGAAGAAACGTTGACGTCAATTATACGGTTAGAAATTTCAGTTGCCGTCCGCCATCTTGTTTTGAAAAACGCAAGACTTTTCCTACGGATGCAGGTTTGTACTTTGAAATGTGAATACATCAAATTGATGTACGTTCCTAAAAATGTTTTTTCTTTCTTATGACTACATGCAAAACATCATTCCTTTTGTTTATCAATACTTGGCTGAACTACGTACCAGTAATTTTCGTAACCAGAACTGGTACTGCGTGCCCTAAAAAATTCGAACCTTTTTAAAAACGAAACTCTTTTACGTCTACTTGAAAATGATTAAAGTTTCTTTTTTATTTTCAGACAGTAGCTTATTTAATTGTAAAAAAACTGTCGAACTTCGACATAGAAACCTCATTAAAACGATGTTTGCAAACAAATAAAATAGTCCGTACAGCTTATCGCTAGGACCGCCCTCCCTTGCCAATGTTCAGTATCATTCCTTACCAACGTGCAGTACCGTAGAATACTGAACGAACTCTCTAAGGCAAAGTGAACGGGGCAATATGAAAGTATATAATAAAGCTTAATATTGTACTGTCGTATTTCTCTTAAAACGCTTACATTTATGGTTTCTACTATCTCCCTTTCTTTTTGCATTGTATTACAGAAAAGTTGGGTTTCGGTTTGAATTTAGGCTAGGTGTATCCCAATCATTTGTTTTATAGAAGTTTCACCTCATAGCTGAAATTAAACAGAAACAAAACCCTAAAAAGTAAGATGTACAGTCACTGAAGGGAAACCCGCATAACCATCTTCCTGGACTCACTTACATTACATGTCTATGTCTATGTTTTACTGTTCACAGTCGTTAATGACGCTTTCTTTGTGACAGTTGTTAAAATATTATTAAATACATGATTATTATAGATAAAAGTTTAAAAGATCGACTAAGATTTATTTTCAGCAACAGTGACCTTTACCTTAAAATTATTTTTTACTGAAACAATTTAAAACTAAAATAAAATTGAAAAAATCTATTTTTAGTAACATTGACCTTGACTCCCTAATTATTTTTTTGCTTAAAAAAATTTACAACTCAAAAACATTTTTTTAAAAACATCAATTTTTAGTAACCTTGACCTTGACCTCGAAAAAAATTTTTTTTGTCGAAACAATTCAAAAAAAAAAAACAAGACTAGATGCCCGCGTGCAACATGTCGAGCCCGCCATATGTCAAAAGGGCTAACTCCTTACCAAGTAGAGATGGGTCAAAATACACCTAAATATTGGATGTAACATGCATGTTGTACCACAGAAAAGTGGTCTCGATTTTTCTCTACGGCCAGTTATAAAAAAAGTTACAATATAAGCTATTTATAGTAACAACAAAGGGAAGTAATTCTAAAAACAAGGGTAGCACATGGTGGTGAACATTTGTACAAACTTACATCAAAATCCCTCCATGCATGAAGAAGAAATGCTCCAGACAAAGATATTCTTGACTTTAACCTCTAAGTGTGACCTTGACCTTAGACCTAGGGACCTGGTTCTTGCGCATGACACTCCGTCTCATGATGGTGAACATTTGTGCCAAGTTAAATTAAAATCCCTCCATGCATGAAAAAGATATGCTCTGGACAAAGTCATTCTTGAATTTGACCTTTAACCTCCAAGTGTGACCTTGACCTTAGACCTAGGGACCTGGTTCTTGCGCATGACACTCCGTCTCATGATAGTGAACATTTGTGCCACATAACATCAAATCCCTCCATGCATGAAAAAGATAATTATGGTCCGGACAAAATCGGACGCACGCACGCACGCACCATACACCGAACCGCCAAAAGTGACAACTATATCGAGCTCACCGCAAGCGGGCTCGACAAAAATTGAACAAAAAATCAATTTTTAGTAACAGTGACCTTGACCTTGACCCCCGAATTGTTTTTTGCTTAAATCAATTTAAAACTAGAAAAAAATTGAAAACGAAATCTATTTTTAGTAACAGTGACCTTGATCCCCTCTCCCTCCCTCCCCCTGAGCCCTTTCAAAAAAAATGCTCCTAGGCCCAAGCCTTCTTGAGTTATCATTTGCTACTGCAACTGCAAGCTACTGCTACTGCCAACTTCACGTTTTTGCTACTGCTACTGCCAGCTACTGCTACTGCCAACTTCACGTTTTTGCTACTGCTACTGCCAGCTACTGCTACTGTCATCTCCACGATTTTGCTACTGCTACTGCGAGCTACTGCCAGCTACTGCTTCTGTCAACTTCACGATTTTGCTACTGCTACTGCCAGCTACTGCTACTGCCAACTTCACGTTTGTGCTACTACTACTGCCAGCTACTGCTACTGCAAACTTCGCGTTTTTGCTACTGTTACTGCCAACTACTGCTACTGCCAACTTCACGTTTTTGCTACTGCAACTGCAAGCTACTGCTACTGCCAACTTCACGTTTTTGCTACTGCTACTGCCAGCTACTGCTACTGCCAACTTCACGTTTTTGCTACTGCTACTGCCAGCTACTGCTACTGTCATCTCCACGATTTTGCTACTGCTACTGCGAGCTACTGCCAGCTACTGCTTCTGTCAACTTCACGATTTTGCTACTGCCAGCTACTGCTACTGCCAACTTCACGTTTGTGCTACTACTACTGCAAGCTACTGCTACTGTCAACTTCACGTTTTTGCTACTGCTCCTGCCAACTACTGCTACTGCCAACTTCACGTTTTTGCTTCTGCTACTGCCAGCTACTGTTACTGCCAACTTTATGTTTTTGCTTCTGCTACTTCCAGCTACTGCTACTGCCAACTTCACGATTTTGCTACTGCTACTGCCAGCTACTGCTACTGCCAACTTCACGATTTTGCTTCTGTTACTGTACTGCCAGCTACTGCTACTGCCAACTTCACGATTTTGCTACTGCTACTGCCAGCTACTGCTACTGCCAACTTCACGATTTTGCTACTGCTACTGTACTGCCAGCTACTGCTACTGCCAACTTCACGTTTTTGCTTCTGCTACTGCCAGCTACTGTTACTGCCAACTTCATGTTTTTGCTTCTGCTACTTCCAGCTACTGCTACTGCAAACTTCACGATTTTGCTACTGCTACTGCCAGCTCCTGCTACTGCCAACTTCACGATTTTGCTACTGCTACTGTACTGCCAGCTACTGCTACTGCCAACTTCACGTTTTTGCTACTGCAACTGCCAGCTACTGCTACTGCCAACTTCACAATTTTGCTACTGATACTGCCAACTTTCTACTCATGAAATAGGGGTCGATATTTCGAGAAAAATGAAATAGACTACCTTACGCAAATTTCGACCACCTCAGCTTTTGTTTCAATGTTCAAAGATAGACGCAGTTAGAACATAAAAAACAACAAGATAGATCTACACCGACATAATTACTCAAAAACTGTTGCGTGTAATACATGTAATATATCAACCCGGAATTCGCAATATTTACAATTAAAATTACACCTACCCACCTAATGAAGTTCTCTACTGCCTGTTAACAAACCCTTACAAAATAGTTCTTCCTCTCCAGTATGCGGTAAACATATAAAATGGCGTCGTTTATGATGTCATTAATGACGTAATAATATGATTGACTATGAAAGCCTGTTAGTACTATCTGAAAAAAAAATTTGTAGCCCCGTCCACCTCCACCTCCACCTCCAGCCCTGGTCGTAATAAGGCGCAGTTACGCGAAAGTAAAGGCGTAGTAACGCGAAAGTAAAAACGTATCAACGCTAATAAAAAAGGCGTTATTATATAACGCAAAAGTTAAGGCTTATCAACGCTAATAAAAGGCGTTATATAGATCTAACGCGAAAGAAAGGCATAGTAATGCTAATAAAAAGTGTTAATACGCGAATAATTACAACTTCCAATCATTTCACACAAATTCTTTTTTCTGATTGTTTTTTTCTCCCCCTGCACCTGCTTTTCATAACACGATGAACGCAGGTATGTATTCATAGCTTCTCATTAATATTCATGACGTCCTACTTTTTCATTCATAAAATTGTGTAAAGATTCAGGCCATGTCACCAAAAAAAACATCCTCGCTAAACTTATGTAGCCCGTCGTAACTGCACATGGTGGAGCATAATTTCTTAAGGCCTTTCTTACGACTTATCAATAATTTTTTCTTTCATATGGTCCTAATAGGCTTTCGTAATTGACATTTTGAACATTTGTAAAAATTATAAATTTAAATTAATTTAAAAAAGGAAGATAAAATACTGAGGTCGGCATTACCACTAGGATCGAAATTACCCGACTAATGCATTAGTTTTGTTACTAGGTGATGCATTTACAGTGGGGTGATAGCTATCCGCAGACGTGTTCATTAGTCATCACCTTACTATATTATAGTCCAAAGATTTTTTTAAACAATGACCGTAGCCTGAGAAATGATGTTCAGAAAATAACATACTTAAATAAATAAATAAATAAATAAATAAATAAATCTGTTGAAAATAAGTTTCTCAGGGATTGTGTTCTGTTTTGAATTTTGAAGAATTACCAGCTATTAAACAAGGAATTTATAAAATTCAAGGTTCTGACTCAATAACACCATTGAGTCAATTTTGTTTTGCCCTACTATGTTTTCAGTGAGGATTTTGCACGTGAAATGATTTTGTTGACTAGATCTACTAGTCTAGTAATAGATTACCGAGTCGTTTATATTGTAAGTCCTATAATATTAGATCCAAACAAGTTGTTTACGAGAAAATATTTTATCTGTACATGTCTAGCAGCTTTTTTTTTTTTTTTTTTTTTTTAAGATTCGTTAATTTTTGTGATTTTCTCCATAGGGCGTAATGCACATAAAAACGGACAATAGAAGTAAAAGCCATCTACAACAGTGAGCTAGCATTACAGACATACCTGGTCACTCTTGATTAACAGTCATCAATAAGTTCCATTGAAAGTTTTTGCACTTTAACTATTCTCTGTAAACCATCTTTTTATTAAGACGCCCTTGTGCTAAAAGTTTAATTGAACACCAGTGTTGTAAATAAAATCTGCACAAGCTCTTTTCAGGCTAAAAATACAATAATCTCTGAATGAGGTTATTTAAAATCATTGAACCTAAACGATGTTTATGTATCCTGTATTCAAGCTTCGTGTAGAGGCGGCTGAAAGGGCTATAATAAGGTTAAACTTTACATGTATTTTTAATATGATTCGTTGAGAAGACTGAATGTTTTATAACAAGATTAAACTTTATATGTATTTTTTCGTTTTTTTTTTTTTTAAGATTCGTTAATTAATAGTACTGTAGTTTTTTTGCTTGATACTGTTACTTTTGGAAACCTACGAGTTCATTATTCAAAGTTTTGGTTTTTCGGCTACAGCTGCTAAATAGCCTTGTTGCCTTAATTAACTGTATCGTAACCTCATGAGCCTTAGGGTGATGACACGTTAAATCAAAGCGCTGAAGGCACTGAAAATATTCGGTCAGAAACATGGATTATTGTAAGGATTGGTATATATACTGACTGTAGCAGAGGGGTGTTGAACACAAGTTTTGCCTGATTTCAATAGATATATGTCTGATTTGTTTTTAATATCTAGTTTAAGTGGAACATGATTTGAACTACATGTGTCATAGTGATGTAATAGTGTATGGTTAGGTAAACTATCCGCCTGTACATCAAAGCCAATGCTCGCACCGAAATAAGGGATTATAGAGGTCCCAATCAAACATTTCTGACTGGGTTCCGGACCCGTGACCTCCGGGGGTAAGGTGTACGCCGCTCTACGTCAAGGTTTTTCCCTGAATATGGCAGTTTAAAGTTATATTTTACTGATTCAGCAACTAAAAAACTGGCTCTTTTCTACATAAATGTCAAAATGAGTGAGAATCATTTAGTGTTTAAACTTAAGTTTCTAGTTTCCCAACTGCGCTGTATGTCCGTTTTATCGTAAGCCCGTCGTTTACCGAGAACGACGTTCCTTTTCACAATTTCTCTGTTATCAGCACGTTTTCATTAAAAACTGTTTATTTTCTGGTCTGTAGGTGTCGTTTAAATGTGAAATTATCTTATCTTAATATTTAAGGTCCATCACCGTCGTTCGTGGCATATAGTTCATGAGACCTTGGCACGTCCTCCCTTCATGCTTCCTATCAAAAATAATTTTTAGTTCTAAAATGGGAGAACATTTACCTGACCGCAATTTCCAGTCAGTATAGTTTAGTTTCCCTTGCGGTATCGAAAATGAGTAAGTGCTTGGCGGTGCTCCAGAGGTAGTGTTTCCTGGACTCCTCCATCAGTGCATCACGCCCGAAGTATCTCGACAACTCCTACATGCAGAACCTACGGCAAACAGTCCCACATGCGATGGCAGAAGGGTAAACTAACTTAAAAAAAACAGAACACACGCTGCTGAAACTCATCCTCGATTCACCAATTCCACTAGCAAACAGTGAATTTCGAGTGGAAAAAGTAGGTCACTCACTCAGCCAATTCCGACCTAAATGTGAGTGACCTAGCCCTGACATGAACGTAGCTAAAGGAAGAAGCCCTCAACAAGGCTCTGTCCCCCCCCCCAAGCCCACAGCCACAAATACTGTATGGAGGGTTCTAAAGTTCTTCTTCGCCGCTTTGGAGGTGTCTTCTCTTCATTGTGCTATAACAAAACGGTCCTTGTCACGGTCACCCTCTCGTCGTTAGCCAGGGCCCCGACGTGCACGCCACGAGGGGCTGAGAGCAGCTGTATAAATGCGATCACTGATGTAGGTCCTATATAACCACTATAGGAGGTGTGTCACTTCATATTGTTTAAAATACGACTGTTTATAATAAAAAAATTTAGTTAATAATCTAAATTATAAGTCTTTGCAATTATACCAACAGTGAAATGCTTAATGTTGCTTTCTAGAAATATGAGCTGCGTTCGATCTGAAGGATTTTAAATAAAATTGAGGAGTAGTTCGATTTAAAAAGTACGGCGGTCTCTTGTCAGAAACTGGGTACAATAAATGTGAGGATTATGATGTTAAAAATGAGCAGAAATGAGCAATCAAGTGAACTAAATCAACCAGAAATTAGCTTTATTCGTTGAAATTAAACAAGTATATACTTTTAAATGGCCTTATTTGATTTAAGGTTACAACATGATGGCTCGTAAATAATTATCAGTATTTTTTATGGTTTCATAGAGATGCTTGAATAGCATAGTATTATTTTCCCCTGCCTCAGGAGGGGGATATATAAGAATTGTCTTTATTCGTCCGCCCGCCCGTGCGTAACATTAAGTGTCCGCTACACAGCCCTTCATCTCCTTGGGGGAATTTTCATTAAATTATGGTTCGATGTTCATCTCATCATTATGACGTATAGAACCCATGTTTCAACCCCGCCAGGTTAAGGTCATTTGTTTTTATGTTCTCACCATATCTAGTTAACAAACTGCTTAAGCATAAATCTCATCTCATCAAGCCAACTTGCAAACCCCATATTTCTAACCCTGCCTGCTCAAGGTCAAGATCACACTTTGGATTCAATGGGTTTTTGTGCTTCCTCCATTATTCCCCTAAGCCATGAACTTTTGTCAGATGTTCAGGTCAAGGTCACAGCTAGGGGTAAAGGGTCACGAGACTATATTTAATTTCCGTTGATGAATTTTGAAGAAACTTTTACCAGGTGTTCATCTAATCGAAACTGTGCAGAATCCATGTTATCGAGCCAACTTAGGTGAAGGATATACCAAGAAATGAACGATTGATTTAACATAACTATTAGACATATTTACCTTCTTGAGACAAACTTTTTTAAATGCAGTTTCTAATCCAAACGTTTATAAATTGTGCTTTTAAGATCTGAATTTGTCCTGAATTTTAATCCAAATTTCTCACAAAATACGCGATACAAAATGAATTCCTGAACATACCAGTAATTATCAACATTCAGTTTTGAACACATGTGTAGTGATTTGTCATTTGCATGATAATCGACCATTAGATTTTGTTCAAAGCTAAACAACATCTGTTAACATCGCTTTTAAACTGCTAGTAAAAGTAATTATACATTAATAATGTAAAACTACGGAAACGTATATTGACCCCCTTTATAAACATGTACATGTATATACATTAAATTCATAAAAAATGCTCTTTTTTTCAATTCAAGCCTATATATATATATACGCAATAAAACTTACATGTATTTATTTGACGAATAACAAGATTGTCAAAGAAGTAATGAGAAAATTGATCTTTGTTCTATCACATTAATGGTAAATTTGTTAATAGTCGAATACATTCATTAATGCAAGTTTTTTTTGGTGTTTGGAATTCAAACAAATGTATGCCCATCTGGAAAGCCTTTTTATTGAATAAGTTTGCTGGTAACGTTTAAGAATTGAAGCCGTACGAGTGGTGATCCAGAATAAACTTAACTGTTTCTAACACAATAATAGTCTGGTGTTACCTAGGGCATACCCATACAGTACGCATGCCAGTACGACAGGGAACCAGAATAATACTAGGCCAGCTTATAGTGGCAGGATCAAATAAGCACACCCTATTCAATCAATATTTGACCATTTCTTGAAAATGTCTAGTCATTTGTATAAATAAGGCCTACTGCTTATCATCACGGTGATGGAACCATGCATCAAATCCTGTACCACTGATGCTAACGGACGTGCGATTTGCGGAAACGGATGTTTCGGGCAGGAGATATTTGCTACCAAACTAAACTGGTAAAACATGCCTCCTTTTGTAATCAAAGCTCTGAAGACGCTGGATTTGTTTGTGTATTCAAAATACATGTCCTTTGTTTTGTTGTGACGGCTATTTCAGTCTGTAATTATCATTAGTGAAGCCTATACCAGTTGGTAATAAGATATGAACAGAATGCAACATTTATAAATCGTATTTTGGATCGTATTGTCTCTGTTTCTATTCCCGGTACACATAGACAGCAGGGATTTTCACTGTACTCAATAAAATGTTTTCACCTACTTTCTACTGTCTAAAATCAGACACTGATCGAGCAGCTAGTTAGTAGTTACGGCGCTTCGATAACACAAACGAGCAGGCAATAGCACCGATCAATAAGGGGATCAGTTCATTGTGCGGACCGACAAAGTAATAATGCGTGTCTATAATGCCACAATATACATTTATAGAACGAATATGGTTCAGACCAGGAAGTAACGATGTTCAAATAATTTTCTGCATTGATGTATTTTAACAAAATAGCTCATTCGATGCGTTTCAAGATAACGAGGCCTACAGTCGACTATAGGGTAAATTGCCTTCTACTTAAAACAATCACCACCTATGAAATATAACAAATCGTTTAAACATCGACATTAACGTATCCTAACACCTGTTTTCTGCGTAAGGTGCTCACGCGTATTTCTAATACATGTAGGCTCGCGCCAGGTCCGCAGAATAAACATATCAGCAATAGGAAAGTTATAATTACGTCCCTTGCCGCGCATTGAATAAAATTTATATATTGATGGATATAATCGTAAAAAGAGAAATTCAATGTGTAAACATACTCGTAAATATTTCTGGCTGTTCAGAATATTCCATAGTTTTAAATGACGATCATGGTTAGACATTTTGTTGTCACAGAAACTCCAAAACATATGTTTTCTTTCCGCAAATGGCATCGGAACTATTTCTATAGGGTGTATATATATATAGTAAATCGTCCCTTATTTTTACGCATCATTGTAAAATGAAATACATCCACGGTTCTTATTCGAAAACACTTTACTTTAGTTATGTTTACAAAATGTAGCTGATGCTGCATGAGTTTATAACATTATATATTTAAACAATACAACTTTCATGTCTGCAATGGCCATATGGTTTCAAATGAAGAATCATAATTTGGAATTATATGCTGACTGACGTGCCGGGGCTACTTTCGGATTTGGTACTTAAGGAATAGGCTTCGGAAAACGGTAAGTAAATTTGTTTGTTACACAAACAAATAAAAATCATTTTATCCCACTTCAAAAACTGACTTATTTTCCTAAATTTCTTGTACTTTATATAGGTATCGCACAGAAATCTACATCTATGTCTGTAACATACAGAGTTATGTATTTGTTTCTCAAAATATTACATGTTTATTGTAGCTTTGATATAACAAATGTACATGTTTATATGATCACATGCTTGTAATAAGCCTTGATCAGAAATAAAACTTTAAACTTGAGCTAATCATCATTAAAAAAATGATACTGTTATCTAAACTCATTCTAAGTATTTTCCATCTAAATAGTTAAATTTTTTTATAAATATCACACATTGTTGTTTTTGCCATATGTATTCCCTATTTATTCTGATCACATAACAAAACAGATGTATCTACTTAATTAAAGATATTTGCCTTTTAAAACCTTCCGATATTGCACGGCCGTCGCGGACATGATCAAAAGTGCCGACGTACTGACACGCTAATGCAATCATCGGTAGCGCGACTCTTATTGCCTGAGGGTGTGAAAACCGGCAACTATAATCCAATTACTTATTATTAAAGATTATCTCAAGCGCGGTATCAAAGGCACGGCAACTGGTTGATCTTTAATTCTGTTTAATTTAAAGAACGACTTTTTTTATTTTAATAATTCTTAATCTGAAAGCTTCTGTGTGTATGTTATTGTTACAAAATGAATATACCCCCAGTACCAACTCAACCTAAGATATTTAATTTCCACAGCGTACCTTTGGTCAAAAATTTCCAGTGAAAAGAAGTTTTCAGTCTTCGTGGTTTACTAAAAGACCGTGCTAGATACAACAGTCTCAAGACTATATACGTTCATAAACACAAAAACAGACGCTCTGGATTTGAATGAAATTGCAAATGAATTTATTGCTGCGCATGAAAAACGTAGATTGGTGTTCGGTTAATTAAAACAATGACTATGAGCTCAGAAACAGGTACAGTGGTGATGTTTGGTTAGAAAAACAATGTAATCAACAAACTAGAAAGATTTACCGATTTAATAATAGATTACATGAAGAAATCTTTCCTTGAATAAATGTCCTTACCAACTTGTTCAACATCCAGACAGTTTAAATTCATGTTTAGGAATAATCTACTTGCAACGAATGAGGCTATTTGTACAAATAGTGGATTTACTTCTCAGTTAAATGACTGGATGTAAATACTGATAGCTCTTGCGACTGTTAGCGTTTCCGAAATCTGTAGTGTTACGTCCAGATTCGACAAGATTTCCATCACTGTAACACACAGCTGTGTCGCTCGTGCTTTCTGGTGGTGTTCTGTGATTGTCCTCAATTAACCCGTGTATTTCCTTTGTAGTAAGAGGCCTGGTTGTAAGAATTGTTTCTTTTGCATTATTAGGAGGGGTTGCTAGAGTTCTTTCCCTTACACAATGAGAACTGGTTGTAAGAGTTGCTTCCCTTGTACTATGAGGACTGGTTGTAAGAGTTGTTTCCCTTACACTATTAGGACGGGTTGCTAGAGTTCTTTCCCTTACACATTGAGAACTTGTTGTACGAGTTGTTTCCTTTGCAATATAAGGAATGGCTGTTAGAGTTGCTTCCCTTGCATTATGAGGACTGGTTGTAAGAGATGTCGGAACCTCATAGCTCACTCGTTGATTTTTTTTGTAAAATTCTACATTTTCTACCTCAGTAATTTCAGTGTAATCGTAAGTCTTTTCATTACGTGTTGTGATATCAACGCTCGTATTTTGTCTGAAAGTTGTACTATCAACACTGTCGATATTTAAAGAAATAGATGATCCCTGTACCTGTCCATGGTCGGCACATAATTCAATTTCCACCTGTCTGTCGACTTTGCTGCCTGCCAAATGCGAAAACGGAAAAAAAACAGAAATGCAAGATATCAAAACATACATTATATGAACACCATCAAAATCGTCATACTTTAAAGGTCCCATCGATTGACGGTTTTCCGTTTTAACATTAGAATATTATTCGTCAGCTTATACAAATTTGATAATTTTTTTACGGTAATTACCGAGTTGTTACCTGTCCGCTCCGCTTGTTGCTTCATCCACCCACATCACACCTAGAGCCTCCAATTTCACAAAAAATAATATAAATAGTAAGTTAATCGTGTTTTTACACTGTCTTTACTATAATCAATGAGTAGGATCTTTACCGAGTACTTGGACTGACGTCACACGGGAACTTTTCCGATATTTTACGGAAGTCGCCGAGGATCATAATATTTGCGTTTCGGTGAAATACCGGCCAATTTGTATCGGTGAATAATATCCCAATATACACATTTCTTGTCGGAAATTTACGCCCAACTGGGTTCAGTGTACTTTATTTACAGATGCCTTACAAAATATTAAATATTAAAATTGTCAATCAATGGGACCTTTAATAAATCATTTAAATTAAATATTTTTGGGATTTATAACTTGTAGTTTTGCCGCTATTTTTAATAAAATAAAAATGCACAAGTAAAATGATAACCACGATATTTGAAACTGTCAGTAAAGTTTAGACGATGAAACAACATTCAGATTATCATAGAAATATATCAAATTAGTGTACATGTCGACCTGTAGTGTTTTCTCACCTACACTGTCGTTAATCTCATCGTATATTGGTTCTGTAGTGTCCGGGAGGGGTCCGTTTAGTCTTTCACTGATGCTATGACCACCTCTATAAACAGCATTCCTGAAAACGAGTAATGCTTTATTCTCTAAAATTCAAGATCGATTTACTGTTACTTACAGTACTTAATTAACATTAATGTCGATTTTAATTATCATATGTAAATTAATATACTTATTGTTGCTGTTTTTTGCAACTTATTCTGTGACAAACTGTAGTACGTTAGGAGAATAAAAACAAAAGTTGTAATGCATAGTTGTGTTAGTACCTACTTTTGTATGAAACGAATACCAAATGTACATATAAATGTAATTATAGCTCCGGCTGTAATATATGTTGTCGCAAGAAAAGCAGGTTGATGGTAAAATGCAGATGCTGAAAATGTAAGATAATTAGAGGAAATATATAATATACTTTATTAATTGAAATAAATTGATAAAAAATGGGCAATATCGGTACTTTGTGGCAAGTTCAAAGCAAATATGTCAGTGCTTTACGCATAAGCTAATCAAGATAATACAAAACGAGAGGTTGTTATTTCGGACAAAACATATGTCTCCCCTCTCACCAATGTTCCCCTCTCCCCCGCGTGGAACTTCAGAATAGCATGTAGGTTTTATATTGAAATGTTTGCACAATAACTTGAAAGTAGGTCAAAGTCAAGGTCAATCTTCCGTAGTTTCCTGGAAAAGTCGTACGGAGAAATTGCGCAGACATTGTAAAATTTGAAAAATCATGGGCAACAACTCCACTAAAATTCATTGAACTGACACAGACTGATGATATGCTTAAGCAGATATGGTACTCATCACTCATGTAAAATTTGATTGAAATACATCCAGTGGCATAGTAGAAATAGCACAGACTTCATAAAATTTGACAAATCAAGGACCATAACCTTGCTAAAAGTCATTAAACCGAACATGATTATGATATGCAAATGTATACATTGTATTGATCACTAGGGTGTGATTTGGTTGAAATGCAAAGATTGGTATAAGAGTTATAGCATAGACATCGTAAACTTTGACGAATCAAGGGTAATGACTGCGAATAATATAACTGAATTGGGAAATGCCGGAAAATGCACAGCTAAGGCTTGAGTCTGGTAATTGTGAAGTTTAGTTCAAATCCGCGATGTAAGAGAAGTTGCACAGACAAACTTTGATACATCAATACGTCACGACGTCACGACGTCAGACAGACAGACAGACAGACGGATGGACGGACGTACTCACATTTTGATACTTATGTGGCTAGCCTTTTGTTCTCCCCATTGTTCTTTTTAGCCACTTAACAGAAAATAGCCACATAACAGCATTACGGAATGAATGACATCAAAGTAAATGTACTGTTACCTATTGTCTGTATAGCCACCTAAGTACCAGAATGTGAGCACGGACGGACGGACAGACAGACAGACAGACAGGACAACATCAAAATGTTTTTCCTCCGCGCAACGCGGGGGGGGGGACATACTTATAAATTGAAAAGAGAAATCTACTTACTAAATTTTAAAAAAACAAAAGACGTTGCGTCAATTATTCTGTCATGAGCACGAGGTTCAGATCTAAATATCCGTCACCGAGAGTAACTGTTTTGGCGGGAACGAGGCTCTGCCGAGTTCCCGTAAAACAGTTACCCGAGGTGACGGATATTTCCATCTGAGCCAAGTGTCTCATGATGGAAACTTTTTCTTGCATGCCGTCTTGCATTATAAAGTAGGTTTCTTAATGCAAACTTATCAAAATGATGAATTATCATGAAAAACAAACGATTTTCCGACGTTGTGTTTGGGAAATTGACGTCACAATGTTTATAACGTTACGTCATAAGTGATTCACGAGAGTCGTCTGGCATAGGAGGGGTGCCAGACCGGTTTTTCCGGCATGGGCAAAATCACCGGAAATGCCGATCCGATATGCAAGAAACGCTTATATAGACTAATTAGCCCATCTAATAGGAATAGTGAACTGCTAGATTCTAAAGTTATTTTAAACTTTACAATTCAAATTTATAACTTAACTGTTTACCTTTTGTATTACTAGTACTCTTGTTACAGAATTTTCCTTCGAATCCTGGCCTGCATCCGAGTACACACTGCGCTGTATGGTTGTCACACATACGTGACACACAAGTGTCACTGCATCTGCTTTCACAATAGTCACCAACATATCCAACGGCACACCCATTTTCACAGATACCAGAAAGATGTCCACATGATCTATTGAAACACGTGTCGCTACAAGATTTCTCGCACATATCCCCGTACCAACCATGTTCACATTCATGTTCACAGTACCCTGAAGTTTGATTACACTCCCCATTGGCACACAAGTTGCTGCAAGTGGTCTCACAGGTGATACCGTACCAGCCACGAGCACAACCTTTATCACAATACCCTGACAGTTGATCACAAGTATTATTCAAACATGAACTGCTGCAAATTTCCTCACAGGTATCACCATAGCGACCGGGTAAACATCCACTTTCGCAGTGTCCTGAAATCTGGTTGCAAGTGTTACTGATACACGAGTTGCTGCAAAATAACTCACAGATAACACCATAGCGACCAAGCAAACACCCACTATCGCAGTGTCCTGAAAACTTGTCGCAAGTGTTATTGTTACACGATCTGCTGCAGATTTTATCGCACATGTCACCATACCGACCCGAGAAACAACCATTTTCACAGTGCCCAGACAGCTGGTTACAGGTAACTGTGATACATGAGCTGGGACAGACTTCTCCACACGTGTCACCATGCCAACCAGACAAACACCCAGTTTTGCATCGTCCAGACACTTCGTTGCAAGACCTATTGGCACATGTGTCACTGCAGCTCTTTTCGCACGTATTGCCATGCCAGCCAGGAATACAGCCGGCAGTGCAATCCCCGGAGTTCTTGTTACAGACATTTCCAAAGCACTTACTGCTGCAATTTTGTGCACATGTATTATCATATCGACCTTGAACGCAACCGGAAGTACAGTTTCCAGATAGCTTGTCACATTTTGTAAAGTTTGCTGCTGGATCAAGACAATATTTATTGCATGCTTGATCACAGCGCTGTCCGAAATAACCATCCTGGCAAGCACCATTACAATCTCCAGTATATATATCACAGTTCACCACACCTTCAGCATCCGGTTGACAATGTCCGCATTTTTTGTCACAATTGGTAAGAGTACCATACGTTCCAGTAGAGCAGTTCAAACAGGAACCGGAGAAAGTTGAACAGTCTGAACAAAATTCGTAACCTACGCAGATAATGCAACATTTTTTACCCTTTACCCTCCTAGAGCATCCTTTTAGCCATGCTCCATTTGGAAGAATCACAGTAAAGCAATTTTCCCTACAAGCTGCACGACATGTAGTCCCTAACAAACTATCCCGACACAAAATACAAGCGTCATACAGTGCACATTCTGTGCAATTTTTAGGACACATATGCATATCTTCTATTCCAAAATTAATATCACTACATTCATTACACATTGCTAGACGGTACATACTGCATACAAAAATAACATAGAGTTTGAAATACAAAATCTTCTTTGCAAGATGAGGCATGGCGATTAAGTATATGAAGGTAACGACTGACAAATAAACTCTTCTTAGTTTCGGTTCAATCCTCTCTCATTAACGTGTACAATAATCTAAACAGTTACACAAGACAGCATACTATATATCAATTATAAAATAAGTCATTTGTTCAACCTTGTTATCGCTTGTCTTCAACTTTGCATATAGCCGAGAACCTTACCACTGCTTATTAGTATTGCGCCAGAATTGAAATAATTCCAAGATGTGTACTTATAAAGGTATACTTTACAAAACGGGGAAATGTCTTCACTCCGAATCTTATCACAAAGCCAATTTAATGGGCATCTTAAGCTCGTGTCATTTACTGATGCTGCAGGAGGAATCATCATCAATCTGGAAAGTAAGAGCTAAAAAGTCAAGGCATTGGCGCTAATGTATTTATACAAGATGCCAGGAGTCATAATGTCGAGCACACGCCCCTTCCCATCACCCCACCTCTTCCTCCCCCGCCCCTCCCCCAACCCCGCCTTCAGTGTCCCAAGTTGTATAATTTGTCCACATCGTATAGTTAAAAAAAACTTCCGGACGAGTAACAATACTTCAAATAATCCAGAAGTGTAATCTGACCTCTGCAGCTACAGATCTAGGATTTGCCCCTGGTATCGTAGCAAATGTTGTGGTAAGTTACTTTTATATCATTAGGGTCTGAAAAAGTCCTATTCAGGAAAGCTTAACTAGGTGTTACCTTACCAATGTTAATTGTAAATTTAACTTTAAACTACAGACCCGAGTCTTGTGAAGTTCGTTTATATCCTATGGTTTGACACAGTTGCAGTTCGAACAAAAGTTAATAGAGCTGTATGACAGGTTTAACCCTTACCGTTAAGTATGACCTTGATCGTACTGCTACAGACACGACATCATGGCGAACTTTGTACCAGGTCATTAAAAATTCCCCAACTTATGACAAAGTCACAGTTCGGACAAGTAGAGACGGAAACATATATATACACGCACGTAGTTTATACTGGAGTAATAGTTAAACACTATAATATTAAAAAGCTACGCTTCTTGTTGAATATATATTGTATAAAAAAAATAATTTAAGTATTTAGCGATAAAAAAACATGATAAAATTTGATTTTCTTGTCACCTATTGTATTTAATGGATTTAATATTTGGCATGCCTGCTTAAAATTTATACAACACTTCTACAAAAATTTAACATCTCCAAAGGAAGAGTAGTAAATTAGTTTTAGTCGTAGTTTCTATGTAAAGTATTGACATTCTATGCTTAAGAATTACGCAGGTTTCCTTAAGTAAATAAAACAGCCAGTTTTTAGGCCCATAACAAATTTTACTGTAATTTTCTTGCAGGCTTCAACTAATAATGATAGACAGTTTTGAGGCCCGGGCTAAAGAGTCATAATTCGTTCAGTTATATGGTCATCATTTATCAAAAAGAAAACTAAAACTAATCAATATGTAACAAATAAGCCTCTTTTATAATAAAGACAGTCCTCTCAAGTTTTTTCTGTTTTGATTTGTCACCATCATGGGATTCATCCTCAATTGTAATTGTTTTTATACTTGCATTTCTCGTGCATGACGGGTAGATATTCCCTATATAAAAGCAGATGGTCAAAACATAAGTAATTTTATAAAAAAATGTTTAAAAGATAAGCAAAGCCGTTGAAATGCAAATGTTATATGTAGCCTATAATATGGTAACATGAAAATATTCTAGAACTACGTGTACACTCGTCTCAATCATAGTCACTATCTGATTGTGCTGCACACTTCAAGAAACTAAAATTATCTATTTTGAAGTGAAATTATTCCCCATCGTGTTAATGGAATGCTTGATTTTACTCCATCGTTTTTATTCAATAGCTATATATATATACACTACAATTCACATTTTACTACAATTGTGCCTGATGAATTGTATGAAACGCTTAGCACAGTTAATTTAGTTAATTAAATCATTATTTTAAAGCCATATCAAGTCAATTTTATTTAATATTTATATATAGTTATAAATATATATCAAGCATATATATATATATATAGAGTTGACGCCATATTTGCCCTGATGAGCATGAAAGCGAAACCGGTTGGCAAATAATCATTTAATTATCTCATGGACGTGTTTATCTTTTAATATAATTAACTTTTTTCCGGGGGGGGGGGGGTTTTTTGGTTTTTTTTTTTTTTTTTTTTTTTTTTTTTTGGTTTTTTTCTTTCCGGGGCAAGGGGGGGCGCCTTTTTTTTTTTTCTTTTTTTTTTTTATATATATATATTTTTTTTTTGGTTTAAATTTATACAGAGCAAAGAAGGAAAACGTCTGTATAATTGAAAAAAACTTTCTTTATGACATGTGTTCAAAGTTTGATAATCGCTATAATGAACAAGAAAGTATTTAAAGTTATAAACTTAACTTACCAAAAATGTTACCCCGCGAATCACTACAGCAACATTACATGAGATAACTCTGAATCAAATAAACTCGTACATATTCAGTCATATCCATGAATTATGAACCATTAATAATAGGGCATCGCGAATCATTCCTCCTTAGTATTTTTTTCTTAAAAACGAAAACAGGAAACTAAATAAAACAATCTGAAAAGAAACTTAACAATGATATTTAGTTTCAAATCCTATTTATAGTGTATTACGAATCTAATACAAATTACTGCATGTGTAATTTGCTCGTTTAAGTAAAATATAATCCTTCAAAAAGTCACGTAACGTATGTAAACAAGTTATCCATGGAATATTTGTATTTCAAATATAAAAAATATATATAATCGGATGTTTTTACAAAAGAGGAAGCATATTGATGTTGTTTGGCTTTTCACATTTGGCGGTAATTTCTTGTAACCATACTCGGGTTTAAAGTGATATAGGGCCATTAGTTTAAAAAAAAAAAATTCTATCGCAAAAATGGAACATCAAACCTATAATCAAAATTTAATTAAAGTCTTTTATTTCGGCCCTCGATATTCAATTCATATATTTTAGCCATAACATTATTCAGTAAATTTTCATGTCAAATCTGTCAATAACAGAAGCACCCCGGGTACTCTACTTCCTACACGACTGAACGATACCTAAAACGTGTGATGTATATACATGACGAATGTGTGTGGGCATGCCATTAAAAAGGTATTTATTCACCATTTTGTGACGATTTGTGTAGATACCTTTCACGCCGGTTTTGTCGATCAAAAAGGATACCATAATCGCTACAAAAGTTAACCATGGAAATGGATTATTTTAAAACTGAGAGATGATGTGTAATGAACTAACAATAATAAGCAAAATTCACCCGAGAGTGTGTAGATATGAATATGAAATAAAACCGGATGTTAGAAATTATTTTTTATTTGGACTGAACACCGTATTTTACCACTTCTTAGTATTTTATTCCAATTCAGGTAAAAACTGCAGATATCCCGAACTGGTAGGCAAGATATACGGAGCGATATAGAAATACCCGGGAAATGTTTAGGTTCCATTGCGATGATATGCCGTTTAGTCTATTCTATAAAAGTTGCTGCTCTTACTTCCCATTTTCTAAAACTATCATCAAGAAACCTGTTTCTGCTAAGTTAAACACACTGTCAAAGCAAATCAAATAAAACCAAGTAAACTGTATGTTTACGGAAACCCGGGTGACCCGCACCTATCCACCCCGACCCTACAGTTTTAACTCCATCTTCACTTAAAGAATTATATGTCAAATCAGGTCTACTTTCTTAGCTGGAACAAACTTACTTTCGTGCGTCAAAAAGACTTTGGCGGGACAACATCAGATACGGGACTAGGTCAAATATTGGTAAGATAATGACCCCACCCGCTTCTGCACGTCAGAACTGTTAACATGCCATTCCCCTACACAAAACATGAAATAAATGTAATATTCCCTGCAATTACAATGTTGGTATGCCTGTGCATATGGACAGGTATCATTGTTCATAATCAAAGATCGTCAGCGGTATCTCCAAATACATGTCTCGGTCACGTAAAACGCAACATTTGGCTACAAAAAGACAAAAAAAGTAAGTGATACGTACGAGAATTGATCAGACGTATACATGTAATTCTATCAAAAAAGTGGTAACTTTTATTATTTTAATAATTTCCATAGGGTAATAAAGCTCAAAGTGTCAAAATGTACCATGTTCCACACATTTATTCATATATTTACCCATTACCTTTACCCATTACCTTTCATTTTGAATGACTTATATTTTCACCATTAAAAGCAATTCATTTGCCAGAAGATTGCTGTCTAAATCTCTTCGTAAAATGCAAAAATATATTTTGATTTTGGTTTTGTTAGTACTTACCACAAACATTCGCCATGTACATACATCACACGTTTTAGGTATCGATCAGTCGTGTAGGTAGCCGAATACCCGGGGTAAAACATTTTCTTCTTATATGTTTTCCAAGTATTTGTTATGTTCTAAGTACCTGTCGACCACAAGTCAGAATGGCCATTTTGAAGGGAATATACTGAATACACTGAATACTGTTACCTCAGTGGTAAGAGTGCTGACTTCCTACCGCCAGTCGGACAGGGTTGTTTTCTCCGGGTACTCCGGTTTCCCCCACGTATAATGCCAAAGCAACGCATCCATCTGTGCCAACGAGCGCGATCTCAAATAGTTGTAGAACTTGTCTTGCAATCGTTGTGAAATAAATAAACTTAAAACTAACTGAATAGCCTAAACATAATTATGCTTCTACATAAGATCGGTCACGTAATGCGATGTTTTAGAAAAAAGGCTTGTGCATATTATTTACTGTGGTCTCATGATAAATGTGATAGATAATGAATCATTAGAAAATCAATAACTTTCGCTGCTTAATGTCATTACCGATGCATGTATTTAGTCCGAAAACCGGACCTTCCAAATACGGGAAACCTCCGAAAAACGGACGATTTTCAAAGTCCGGAAATTTCCTCCTCTATTTTCTATGTAAAATGTACTTCCGAATACCGGAACTTCCAAATTCCGAATATCGGACGATATTTTCGTCAATTTTAACTTATCTCAGTACAAATTGTCTTCCAAAAACCGGACACTACAAACACTCGGATCATGAATAATTGCCTCCGGCGAAGTAATTGCCAATATTTGGCCAATTAGCAGTTATCATTTATTTTGACACGCGTTAGAATCACAACCTTTCAATCAAATGATTAAATATTAAAGTGACATTATGCTCATCTTACTGCACATAGTGTATGTTTGGTGATAGTTTTATAAAAGCAATTTTCGGTTGCTGTGCATTTAAATGTGTAAAACGAATGATAATGCCGCATTAGTATTTGAAGTTGGTGCTTTAGAAATAAAAATTGGACAAATAAAATAAAATTTCCTTCCTTCGGAGTGATCTCCCTTGCGTTGGTGTTGGTACAAAATATTTCGACAGTGGAAGGGAATCAACTCCTGCAAGCAGTTGTTTTTTGTTAATCGACTCTCCCAGTCAAAATAGGAAAAAATATATTTGGAAAGTTATTATTTCGTACTGGTAGCAGGAAATTTTGTTGTATTAGTTTGAAAGCTATTGTTTCCTCTACCCTTATTACACACACCTATTTCAGCTGGATTTTTTCTTGAAAAAAATGTGCATAATGTCACTTTAACATAAGACTGTAAGTATTAGATAATGACATCGAGTTGAAGAACGGATCAACGGATTGATGTCTGATGTTTATATAAACATCTTTAAACACCAATTACTTCTAATTAAGTTATTATTCAAAGTATGATTTATTTATAAAATTAGACTGAACAATGGTTTTGTTTCGTAACATATCACAAACTGTCACGACTTCAAATTATGAAATAGGTTAGTGAAAATTGAACAAATTTATTTTGATGAGAATATCAATAAAATGATGACATTTAATGAAATTGTATTATTTTGATACTAAAAATGCCCAAGACAACTCCGATACGTCGTAGAATTGATTTGTCGCTAAAGGACAGGATCAAAATAATTCGTGAGTCTCAACTGGTTCCAAAACCAACTCTTAATGTGTGTGTTTTATTTTGAAATTTATTTGACATGATATTGATTGAAAAATCGTTTTCTTGAAGTACAAATGTATCTTATTTTCACCGAACACATTCCGATTTGAACTTCATTTGAGAACAGTGTTCTGAATTTACAACTTACAATCACTTCTATGCATTGAAAACTAAGGACTTTTCAGACCAAGATGGACCTTTGATTATCTCTACCCTTTTCAGTCTTAATCAACCCAGTCTTCCTAATACCGAAAACTTCCAAAAACCGAACTTTTCTGCAGGTCCTGTCGGTGTTCGGTTTTCGGAAGTTCCACTCTATATACGTAATTAAATAAGTATAATTTTGTAACTTTAATTGTAGAAAATGATGAATGTAATGAAAGAAAGAATCGCCAGCGAAGGCATATCTTCGTCACACTACAATTTCATGAATGTGCATATATAATAACAGAAATTAATTAGATCGTACTCAGCATTTCAACAGAACATCAAAAAAGTTTAGTAAATTCGTTCAAAATGAAAGCAGACAAGTGACAGGAAATTGTCACAAAACCAGGGTTCATTTTCCATTCTGCTGGCCGAGCGCAAATGTGTTTTTAAAGTCAGTAGATATACATAACGTGAAAAAGAAACAAAGGTCTTCTTCTATATATTACATGTGTAAAAAAAGCAAAGGGCCATAATTCAGGCAAAAAAAATTTTAAAAAAAAAGAAAGAAAGAAAAAAATACTTGCTCTGTGTGGGGTTTGAACCTCTGGTCTCATGAGAAATTTTGTCATCTTGCTGTAACAGAATACTCAAAAGTATACAGGACTGGTAATCTATTATAAAAATAGACAGTAATAACAAAGTATTCTCCCTTTTGTAATAACAGAGTATTCTCCCTTTTATATATACTTAAATAAGGAGACACAAAATTGCTAACGGACGGACGGACGGACGGACGACCAGGGCCATAACATTATATATTCAAAATTCTTTAGTTCACAATTATAGTTCTGTGAAAGTTTGGTTGAAATCCCTTGAGAAATGTAGGAGTTGCACACAGAAGAGTATTTCTCTATATATATATTACATTATGTGGGAAAAAAACAAAGGCCCATAATTCTGTCAAAAATGATCAAATCACAAAACCCCGACAATATGCGCCAGGGCACTTAGTGACAATAATTCTGTGAAAGTTTGGTTGAAACTCATTGAGAAGTGTAGAAGGAGTTGCGCACAGAAGAAATTGTTTACGCTCGCCCGCCGACGTACCTCAATCTAATAACCAGGATTTTTCCTTCGGAAAACCTGGTTAAATATGCGTGGTGTGGGAGTTTTCTTTTTTTTCAGACAGAAACAGTAGACTAGAAACACTTCTACAGCGCGTTTCGTGTATTAAATATTTTACTATTAATATATACAGTTAACTGTAAATTATTTCAATATTTAAAAAAAGAAATAAAGAATTTATCAAGTCAATTTCAAAAAACACTTTGAAAAATGTCAAAGTGAGTCATATCTTTACAGACATCGCAGATAAGTCGTGCGGAGCTTGGAAGGAACTCAGACATATCTCGTACCGTGCACGTGTGTTCGTATGGGGTTCGTACGGTGTCCGTACGACAAGACCATTTCGGCGATACCTGAAAGTTTCTCATTTTTAGCTAGAATCGTCATGGATGTCGTACGGAGTGCAAATATCAAGGCTTTTAAAACGAGTCGCGCCTTATAAGGTATGATAAATCACTCCCGCTGATCTTGTTATACACAGTAACAAACGGTAGTTTAATTAACCCATGAAGGCTAAATGGGTTGAAAAGTATTAGTAGCCTATTTGTTTTCAAGCAGTGTATAAAGTACCTTTCCCACTCTGTGCTTTTGATTCGTAAGTAGATTTTATAAAACCAATTTAAAAGAAATAATTATCGAATAGACCGCTTTAAACTTCCAATTTAAAAATATAAAAAGGTCATGTAGGCCGCTCCGTCGCATATGCCCTGTACGTATAGGCCATGTTGTATTGTTCGGAAATAACGGTGATGTTTGTCTTCATGGATTCGTCAAGATCGTTACTGGGTTACCTAGGACAAAAGGTAGGGAGATCGGAAATCTTGTCAACACATTAGAGTCACATTTCGGTCTAAAATGGTTGGTATAAGTTGTTTTCCTTTAATTGCTTTGTTGACCGGTTGTCGACATAATTTATTGAAATCAGACGAATTTTGGCCAATCACAGAAACAAGGAGTCCATCATTCCGTTTTAGTTTATGAACAGAAAGCATTGAAAAGGTGAAACACTCTGGCATGCTACACCCGTGCTTTTACTTATATAATCTACCTGGATGTATAGTTACGTTACCTGAGATATTGATTCAATTATGCTTAGAGATGAGTAATTCCGTCTGGTAAGGCCAGGTAAAATGTTGGTTAAAGAGTAAAAGCGTGGTGTCGAGGATCTGATGGCGTATTTCGCCGATAGACGAGTTGGTAATTAGCACATGTATAGTTGTGAAGTGGGTATTTAAATAAGACCCCACTGTGGAAGTGAGAGGGAGCGGATCAATGGTCCAGTGGTAACGCGCTGGACTTGTAATCAAGGAATCGCAGGATCGATCCCCCGCTCCTCAACTAACACAACTAATGGTCTTTCGGATGAGACCTGAAAAACCGAGGTCTGGTGTATCGGTGCTGCACACCGGGCATGTTAAAGAATCAGACAGTGTCTCTGGAACGGGATGCGTTCTGTATTTTGCACTATCCCCCGAAACCTAAAATAACTAATCTCTTTTGGGGGCTTTGGTCATATGGATTATCCGGTATCAACGATAAAACTCTAATATACATACGCAAGTGAGAGTTTGTTAGTAGATTTGAACCGGGATTGTTGTACAATGTTAAAAAATGTCGTGGCACAATTAAATAGTTATCAAAAAAACCAATGATTTCTTATTTTCACGACACAAACGACACATAGTGTCACAAAGGATTTCCTGCAATTTGGCCGGTTGCATTCGATTTTCACATGAATAGATCAACAAGTATTTACAGAGCTCAGTTTAGCAACTGCTCCAGTTAAATTTTGCAATTTATTAGATGTTTCAAGATCAATAAGGAGATTTTTACCCTATGCTTAACTCCGCTCCACTTAGCTTGCGGACAACTTCAATTCTGTACGGTGGACATGTGTTTTATTTCTGCAACACTGCAACTCTGCCAGAAATTATAGTCAAAAGTCATTTTATTTAAGGCTCATTTTATTTAAAGCTTTAGATTTATCTCATAAATATAAAAATACAGTAACTCAGGGGACATGTACATCTAAAGTAGACTTCAGCGTCGACTTAAACCGAAAATGGATATAGCGTGCAACTAATGATAAACATGTGTTACTGTTTACGATTTAGTACACAAATGTCATTTATATATTTATTTCTTAAATATAGTTTCTAAATGAATTTGTACCATAGCTTTGGGCGTGCATTTTCCATGTTTATTTAAGCTTGTGTCTGCCTCATATATTTTGCAATATGCTGTGACTAGATATCAACACTGAAACTTGGTTATCGAACAACAGTAAAGGTTTTTAACTTTTCACACGAATAACAAACATCTAAACCATTGCACATACTCAGCAAAACTTTATGCTTTAACTACCTAAGGAGCAATGCGTTATTTTCAAAATGAATAAATAAAAGGTTGCATCATTGCAAAATTCGTTGATACCAAAATGATATCGCCTTCCTCTAAAGTAGTCTCCTTCAAAGTTTTAATACAATAAAGCGATTGGTTTCAGTGGAAAATTTCTAGCAATATATTTGGATGTTTTAGAAATTTCGCCTATCAGTATCTAACACACTTTACATAATATCACAAAAATCATAATTCACTATACCTTACTACACTAGGCAGTGTAAATGTAATTCATATCTTTATAGTGACTGATTTTATATTGTATTCACTTATGAACTAATGTTCCCGCAAATGTGTTCCATCTGTATGGCTCATCCTGATCAATTATTCCACCACTATTTCCACCTGGTATAACTTCAACCCAGACCCTTTGTCCAGCTGTCAGTACGGTTATTGTGTCAGCACTAATGCACTCATTGTTTGCATCACCATAAAGCAATGTCACTGCATACTTTGTTCCATCAACCATAATTCCAGCCAATAAAGTTTGCTTTGTCTTGACACAAAATGCAACAGTAAACAAGTACGTGCCACTGACAGGTGCCGTGAATTTTCCAGTATCGGTGCTGTAAGCATCTCCAGCATTAAACAGAACAGTGGAAAACACAATGATCTGTCCATTGACTACAGAAATATCATCATTCAGCCGAGCCTTGAACGCTACTGTTGGTGTTGCAATTATATCTAAAAGAAAAAAGATAATATACATGTAGAACAAAGTTATATCTAGGATACTCTGTCAAATTTGAAAAATCTTGTCTGTAGCTTATTAATGATTTTGATGTTGACAGCCTTAATTTCGATTTTGTCAGCAATGTAAGGTATATTCTCTTCGAAATCGCGGAGGGATATAAATTTCGCGATGCTCGTGTGCTCCTTTATTGTAAAACAGTTGGATGAACATTGATGAGATTTTAAATCGACAACTCTTATTTTCATTTTAGGTCATAAATTCAAATTTTCTTCAGATCAATTATCTCTTATTTGGTTCATAGACCTAACACCAAACGCATGTTTTCTCCACTTTGTGTTTACATACAAGATCTATTGGAACTGCTTAAGTATTATTACTCTTGAAGTAATTTGAACGTTTTCGTTCACCAACTAATCGGTATTTTCTCACGAACTCCCCATATGTATATTTATCGTATGAGGTAACCTTTTTAAAATACTTCATCTTAAAACTCAGCTATTAGTGAGTTAGTGGTGAACACCGTAAAATTTTCAACACCTCCCCTTAACCCCACCCCATCGAGGTAAGAATGAAAATGCTCCAAAGTAAAATGCATGCTTTAAATTTTGTTTTGAAAATCGTCCATAATAAAGACTAAGCTTGATAAATACCCACGCGTGTTGAATATCAAAAAAGTTGTTGAAATATACCTTTGAGGTTTGCTTCAAGTTCCTGATTAAGTGATTTCGATAACTTTGTTTCTAGTTCAGCCATTTTCTTTAGATCATCCTTAACGGTTTTCGTTTTCTCATCGAAGCTCATAAGGGTATCACTCACTTTTTCCTCCAGGTTTTTGATTGTATTGACAGATTTTGTCATTTCTGATTTCATTGTTTCCATTTGAAACTCCATGCGAACCATCTTTTCCAACACTTTCTCTTCGAAATCATACTTTGAACAACGAGGTTCTTCTAACTGTTTACATTGAGAGAGAGCCAGAAAGAGAAACAAAGTCAACACTACCTTTTTCCACATTGTTTAATTGTCCTTTTTCTTCGAGTTATAATTCCAGTTATAATATTTGCTTCACTGAATCCCTTCGCAATACTGTACAGAATATTTAGATGTAAGGTATAGCAAGGAATCTTAAGCTGAGGGTTGTTCAATAGTAGTTCTGTGATATTATTATTTACATTCATTGAAAATTATAGATATATATCTGGCTTCTAATATTGAATTATATACAAATGAAGACTGACAATTTTATGTCGATATGCAATCTGATAATTATAAATATAGGCTGATGAGTTTAGGTCGATGTATAATCTGATATTTATTAATAAAGGCTAACAATTTTATATCGACACACAATCTGATATATACAAATATAGAGTAACAATTCAATTTGATTTTGACATGCAGTCTGATATTTATAAGTATAGGCTGACAATTCAATTTTATGTCAATATACAATCTCATATTTATAAATACAGGCTGACAATTTGATTTTATGTCCATATACATCGAATATTTATAGATATAGGCTTACAATTTTATTTCGACATACATCTGATATTTATAAGTATAGGCTAACAATTCAATTTTTGTCGATATAGAATCTGATATTGATAAAATATATTCTGACAATTTTATGTCGATATACATCTGATATTTATAGATATAGGCTGAAAATTCGATTGTATGCCGATAAACAATCTGATATTTATAAATATAGGCTGACATTTTGATGTCGATATACAAGCTAACATCTCATAATATGGAGTTTTATTTAAATTGCAGCCTTTTCGCTCTAACTTGATTATTCACTCAAATAGACAACACCACTCACACATTGAATCAGGCGTGTGAACTCGGCTCTTGTGACGGAAACACAAAGACTTTGCATCCTTGTCTTCTATTTTCATTGCGCTATGTATGACATTGTCACACTTAAAACCTGTTTGCGACTGAAGAACAACGTACACTGTTGTTAATACACAATTCAGGGTAAATGTGTTTTATTTATGAAATAGATTTTACTTTTAAATGATATACCGGATCATATATCACGATTTGGAGTTCATATGTGTAATAATTTAATCACGAAGGCCGAAGGTCGAAATATAACTTTTAAATGATATACCGGGTCGTATATCACGATTGGAGCTGATGCGTAGTAATCTATTCACGAAGCCCGAAGGCCTGAGTAATTAATTACGAAGCCTCTGAACGGCAACTCGTGGTATATGATCCGGTATACCACTCAAAAGTAAAATATATTTCCACTCTAACACGTAAATTAAAAAAATCCGACTGAGGGGTACTATTTACTAACATGAAGTCGCTGCTTTAAAATCGTAGCATTCCGTTCACTCCATGAAATTGTGGCTGTTCTTATTTTTTTTACTCCTCCATTAAAACACTATTCGTCTTTTCTTTTCTTTTTTGATATTGCAGGCGATATCGGAATTGTAGTAAAGTTTACTATGATTTGTTTTACATCACGTGTCCTCATTCTTAGCAATGCCAGTTCACTCGTTTATGCATGTACAATCGTAAATATTTTGAAAATAGCGCAGGATAGTTCCGGACGTCTAGAAAGGTATATCACGCTCAAATTCTCAATAGTGTTTGAATGAAACATTTGTACCTTACTGTAGAAAGATGCATCACTTCGCCGGTTGAAGGAAGTCGCTGTAAGGAAGAGTTATTTTTTTTTTAGGTATATGGGATATAAGAAGATATCTTTTAGCTAACCTGAGCACAAATATTAGGGCCAAGTATCTTGAAAATTAATCACAATTTTTGTTTTAATTAACTTTAAGTCAAGTTCGAAACTGGGTCACTAAGACAATAGGCCAAACTATAGAAGACACCAGGTCAAATCATTGAAAACAAAATCTTGTGAACACTCTAGAGGCCACATTTGACACCCAATATCTGAATGTTTGTTTAGATTAACTCTAGGTCAAAATCGAAACTCGGTAGGCGTGTTACAGTGATCTTGACCTTTTCATCTGTTAAAAACATCTCGTCTCATGATCTTTAGATAATATACAGAGTATACGAAACAAAGGGTCCGTCCTGGCCTGGCTTGTGATAAATACCAATTTTATGATGACCACACATAAAGGAGACGAATAAAGTTTAATATTTTATTTCAACTTAAACTTAACAAACAACTATGTAGGACAAGTAGGTATGAAGTGTTTGCCTTGTGAATAATAATTTTGTAGCGTTTAATAATAGACGTTACCTATTTTCATATTTGCTCTTACTACAGTTATTGTTCGTATTACTAGTACACAGGTTCCTTATTTCACATAAAGTTAGTGTGATTCTTTTAAAACAGTCTCAAATTTCTATACTTTATATAAAGTTCGTGAGATTGTTCAAAGACGGTTTCAAAACATTTCACAAATATTCAAGTAAGTAGGAGTGTTGGAATGCACGATAGTGGAGCTGATACCAATACTTCGGTATTCGTAACAGAAGGGGAGCCCGGTATCCAAATTGATTAATTTTATGTTTCCAAGGCAGCCAAGCTACCAAATGAAACTTTTTCAGTTGATACAATGTAAGTTTCCTTCTAGACTGTACATAGCATAACAAGGGTTAGCATCTGTTTGTTACACATCTACTTCTTTGTTTTGGAAAAAACAGTAATAAATTTTGGAATGTGTGTACAGTTTTGCAGCCAGGTTACAAATTGTCCTTCGCTTACTTTTATTATGACCTTTTGACCTACGTTCGCTGCTTTTTGGGGTTAATGGTTCTCAGGTGAGTGATATAGACCACGGCCCTCTTGTTTAATTTAACTGGATTTTCAGCTTATATGTTAGTTTGATTTACTTTGAGGTGTTTGTATATTTTGGCATTAAGAATGATTTGAGAACTTTATTGAACAACCCTCGCTGTCGTTTGCAGCTGTTATATATAAACATCGGGATACAATCTGAAAAGAAAACATAAATTGAAAGTAAACACCTAAATTTTTCTATTTATCATTTTGATTAAAAAGAGGATAACTTGGCATTCCCTTATCATGAAAAACACACTTCGCTATTTCTATTTGAAAGGTGCCTTCCCGAATTATCATACACTCGGTAGTTCTGTGAACTGAAATGCGATAGAATCTAGTGTTTGTGCTAATTCTGCTTCGACGTAAAGATTTCTAGATAAGAAGCTTCTTAAACTTACTGATTTCGGCTTAATTTACCCGGGAAGGAAGGTCTTTAACACACATTTCGGTCCGTGCCGATCGTCCTTAAAACTTTATAGTCAGGGATGCATTGATGTCTTGTATATTTTTTCGGTCAACGTGTCAGTTTGTCAAATTTCAAAGCGTCCAAACAAAAAATAAAGACCAAGGAGCCTAGGGTGCGAGAAAGGTCCAGTGCAAGTCAACTGTGGTCAACCGGAGACCAATCAATACTTTCGCTTCAGTAAGCTGAGGATCAGCGTCGTCTATCGTTCATTTTGTAACGAACGTTCCTTTATTCTTTGAGTTGATGAATAATAAAGGTGAAAACTATTGGCTCCTCTCAGCTGTAAGTACAACACCTTTCAGAATCAACAACATCTTATGTGTAAAGTTTAAACGCTTTCCATTTCGGATATTTTACTAAGAAGTCTGAAATATTGTAAGTGCTCCGGATGATTAAAGCTCTTCGCTCTCGGTTACCGTTGAAAAAAATATATTTTTTAAAAATTGACATACTTATGCACAAATATAAAACTAAAGGCTAGAATCAAATTTGAAGCAAAAATCTAGGTAGGAAGTTGCAGAATTCGATTGAATATTTCGGTTACACGGCACCGCTACACTATATGTTTATATTGAAATTTCAAAAGCGTTTGCAACGCTTTTGAATTTGGTAGCGTATTTATTGAAATTTAGAGATATACGCGACATGAATTTTTACTAGAGCCTTTTTACATGACTATGTGTTCTAAAATACGTTATTTCCATACAGTTTGAAGAACTTAATTTTTTTACCAAAATACGAGAGCGAGCAGCTTTAAACTTGTCTGTGTAATCAGCTCTCAGGCGCTACTGTTCACTGATTTCCATCAAACATTGGCGGTTATGTTCAAAATAAAGATTGTTTACCCAAGACTGTCTGAAAATTGCAGACAATAACAAATTCCGTTCGTTTCCATGTACATATTAGCAGGCCATATTGAGGGCTGTCAGGCAGATGGACCTCCATAAAGACAAAACAAATCGCATTTGCTTTAATTTCTATAACCAATGTACCCTTCTTAAAACATATGCAAACATAATTATTATTATCTTTTGGTGAGTTTGAAAATTTTAAAATCTTAATTATGTAAAAATGTATTATTACATTTTGGGGAGTTTTGTAAATTTTAAAAATTTTAAACATGTATCATTATCTTTTAAAGTTTAAAATCTCAATTTGCTGTAACAGGACCACAATTGCAAGTAGCTCTTATTTTACCAAGAACGATGTCTTATCGACGAAAATGACCTTTATTTGTACCAAAAACATTCCTAACTTAACTTTTTCAATCGATGTACATGTTCGAAATATAGAGCAGTATCTTTTTCAATGATATTGCTAAAAAAGGCTTTCTGGCAACTCTTTTTCGTGAGGAAATTATTTGAATACAAAAGAAATGAATATGTCAACATTGTTTTAGAATGAATAGAACATCATTATCAGATCAGTAAATTTATTTTACAATATCAGTAAATTCAAAGAGATCCTGGAACACTCGTGAAAAATACGCCTACTCAATTAATCTTCAAAATGTTGTTTAGCGTGTTGTTTTGATTTTGATTTTTTGGAATAGTCCATACTAAGATACAGTTGTGTAAGTTAAGATAAACCTACTACAATGTATATTGGACCTTATTGAGATTTGAGTTGAAAATGAGTCCTCGGGTGATTTCTGCTGTACATTGTAATGGGAGAATAAGTGCCAAATTCGAACATGTTAGGAAAACTTTGTACATTGTGCTTCAATCTTTCACTGGAATAGTCACTCCAGCAATTCAATGCGGATGTATGCCTTCATCTTCGCTCTGCAAACTCTTTTTTTATCTTTTAACTTTAACATACGCTGGTACTTTCTCTTAAACTTTTATTCTTATCTTTACTTACACTTTTTTATTTGACGCGCAAATGTCTACGTTCGCGCCAGGGGTTCGGCATAGAAAAAAGTAAATTTTAATCAGCTTATTGTGGGACTTCAATTTTGGCATGATGATTTTGATTTTTTTCCTAATGCTGGGTTCCCACTACCGATCAGATCAACTCGAATACGCCCAATCAAGCAATCGGGGAATGGTCTGAATCGCTCGGCAAGAGTGGTCGGGGTGGTCTACATTACTCGGCATCGCTCCGGCTTCCTACTCAAAATATTTTGACATGTCAAATAAATTCGAGTAGGGATCGAGAAGTTAAGCGCTCAAGAAGCCATTGGTAAGTGATCGGGTATTGGTCGAGTAGAGGTCGAGTTGATCGGGAAACGATCGTGTAGAGATCATGTTGTTTGAGATGATTGAGTAAAAATCGTGTAGGGATCGTGCATGGGTTCTATGATCGAGTAGATATCGGAGTGGTTGTCGGGTTGAAGTCGTGTAGGAGGAATCATGAATGGTCGTGTCGGGAAGAAGCCGTGTACAAGCAATCGGGTATTGGTCGAGTAGAGGTCTAGTTGGTTGGGCTGATCGAGTTGATATCGTGTAGGGAAGAAGTCGTGCACAGGCCTTATCAAGCAGTTGGTCGAACTTAGTCGGGGAATTTGGGCGATGATGAGTGAAGATCGGAAGTGGGAACCCACCATTACTTACCGTACTTAACATACTTGTGCCATTTATAAAGTTTTCCGTCCGGATATAAATCAATGTAAATGGTAAACGCGCAGCAACAACGTACATTAAAATCATTGCAGTTGTTTATTTATGAAATAACATCTGTTCCAGCGGTGTTCATCGTCTAATAAACAATGATTTGGAGTACTGATACGCAGTAATTAACCACGAGAGAGATATTACAAAACGTGAATAAATGGAAAGCGTTTTTTCTACGCGGATATTTATTTAACGCCATACGGCACAATATGACGTCATATTGACGGCATATCGTTTCCCGCGTTGTTTATGGCATAATATAACATAATTGTTCTGCGTTTTGTAAATAGAGACATAATCGTTAGTCATGTTAGAATGTTAAATTTGGAGTTATGATGCTCAGTTACTTACCACGAAGGCCGGAGGCCTGGGTGGTATATAGCTGCACATCAGAACAACAAAGAATTGTTTATTAGACGATAACAACGCTGAAAAGGATGTTATTTCGATTCTAACACGACCAGATATTACAAAACGTGAATAAATGCAAAGCGTTATTTTTGCCAGATATTACAAAAGGTGAATAAATGTTATTTTCTACGCGGATATTTATTTTACGTCATGCTGCACAATATGACGTCACTTTTGACGGCTTATCTGTTCCCGTGTTGTTTATGGCATAATATAACATAATTTCTCTTCTCTTTGTATATAGACACAAAATCATGAGTCATGTTAGAATACATATTTTGTAAAGTAGATTTATAAAATATATACGAAAACGTTTATATAAAGACAAAAAAAAAGCAATCATCCTTATGCGAAGGAGAGTTAAAAAAACACATCGGAAATAATATGCCCTTATTTGAACTTCCAATACCCTTCAACAAAATCATTTATTACAAACAAGACTGCTGTGGTGAATGGTAATGCATACATCAGGAAAGATAACTGTATTCAGAGAAATTGAACAAAATTCTGAGCGATTACTAGAATTTTCTCCCTTACAACTGCGTACAAAAAAAATCCGAAGACGAAAATAATAAATTGCTTTTTATTCTGTTTTGTGCGTAAATAAATATAACTGAAGACATCAAAAAAGTAATTCTACTAACAATGTGTATCAGTTTATCTTGAAGCCTTACCCTGCTTTATGGACGTATACATCCGTTCAATTTGGACAGTACAGGGGTGCTGGGGGTTACTTCAGTACTTACTGAATTGCCCGCCTCCGTGGTCGAGTGGTTAGAGTCGCTGTCTTTAAGTCACTGTTACCTCTCATAGATTAAGAGTCATGGGTTCGAGCCCTGCTAGCGACCATGTCTTTTTATATGTGAAAATAAGCAGTTTCTTATCATGATAATAAAGAGTAAGAAGACTAGTACTGGTTCTTTCTAGGAACGATGGTTAGATAAACTGCCTGCCTATAAAAATGACCAAAATTCGGTTAGAACGGGGCGTTAAACTCCTACGACCACACTTACTGAATTACGAACAATGCAAACCATGACGAAACCGTACCCGGATGAACAGGTCGTTCTTGATTATGCACTGCGTAAACACAGGATCAGTTGCTCCAAACAGGCTTATTACTGCCATTTACTGTATGTAATATGCATGTATATCATAAAAACAAAATATGACGATGTAAAAAGTATTTAAAGATGACTTTTTCCGAACTTCAAATGACTAAATTTCTTTCAAAATAAAACTGAAAGTGTCTTTGTTACTATTCAACTGCGATCTGAGAGCACACATTTGCCGACATATAGAGAAACAACTTTTAAGAAATATATGATGCTAAACATCCAGTTATTGTGCTGCATTTCTACGTGCACGTTGTCTCTGTGCTTTAGTTTAGTTTACACTAATTTATTTTAGCTCGATTGTGAAGAAAGCTTGCAGCTTATCGACTCACTCTCGAGTCCGCTTCCTGTACTGTTGTCACATGAGGAGGTACATTCGTGACCCCAGCTGAGCTTGAACCCACAACCTTAATGATGAGCGGCAGATACCTCTATGCTTTAAATAGGTAAAACAAAATAACATTACTATAATTTGTACATTTGTACATTTATTGTAGTAGAGGGATAAATAAGCAGTTATATGTTTGTCACTTCTGTTATGTGTTTCACGAAGAATCAAATATGCTTATCATGTGCACAGTTCTGTCAATAACAACAACAGCATTTTGTTTAATGTTTTATTATATATGTATCAATAGTGTTGCCATTGGGAGGGTGACCTAATCAAACATTTAATCGTTTATTCAGTCATATATGAGGATTGAACATAAACTACCAAATGTCAGTATTTCTAGTAGGGATGGGGCAACAAAAACAATATATCTTTTTAATCAAACGGTGAAATGTCTTCAAATTATGCATACTAGTCAGTTAACAGATGTAGATAATGAAAACATCAAGTTTATCGAGGTTTGAAATAGTGTCCATTAGGGTGTGCTACCTTCATGTCAATTTACGCTGATTACGGAAGATAATCACATGCATACCACGGAAAAGTGCCGACATTTACAAACCGTACGGAGCTCAATGTAAGAGTTTGTAGTTTGATTTTCAAATTAATGATGTAATTTCACGGAAACACTTCTTATTTACCCACGATTATATCTATATTCACATTGAATTTAAAGGCCGGTATGCGACCGTTTTTTTTGGCGAAATGAATAAATAAATGAAAGGTTGCAACATTAAAAAGATCGTAAATTTCAAAATTACATCGCCTTCCTATAAAAAACATTCCTTCAAAGTTTTAACAGAATAAAGCGGAAATTTCTAGAAATAGTTTTTGATGTTTTAGAAATTTCCCCCTACACTTTTAGTTATTAATATCTTACACATTTTACATAATATCACAAAATTCATAATTCACTACTTCCTTTACAGACCATCTAACTGCACTAGGCAGTGCATATATATTTCATTTCTTTATAGTGACTAATTTTATTAATAAATGTACATGTATTCACTTATTAACTAATGTTCCCGCAAATGTGTTCCATCTGTATCAAATTTCATGATCAATTATTCCACCAGTACTTCCACCTGGTATTACTTCAACCCAGACCCTTTGTCCAGCTGTCAGTACGGCTATTGTGTCAGCACTAATGCACTGATGATGTGCGTCGCCATAAAGCACTGTCGCTGCATACTTTGTTCCATCAACCATAATTCCAGCCAAGAAAGCTTTCTTGTTCCTGACACAAAATGCAACAGTAAACAAGTACGAGTCACTGACAGGTGCCGTGAATTTTCCAGTATCGGTGCTGTAAGCATCTCCAGTACTAAACAGAATAGTGGGAAACACAATGGTCTGTCCATCAGCTACAGAAATATCATCATTCAGCCGAGACTTGAACGCTACAGTTGGTGTTGCCATTTCATCTAAAAAAAGAAGAGATTATATAGAACAATGTCATATGTAGGATACTCTGTTGTATTTGAAATGTTGGCCTTTAGCTTAAATGATTATGTTATTGCCATCGGAGGGATATACATTTCGCGTAGCTCGTGTGTGTGTCGGCCATGCCCCTTTATTGTGAAGCTGGATGGATTTTGATGAGATTTTAAATCGACAACTCTTATAATCATTTTGTGTCATAAATTCATATTTTCTTAAAATCGTCAATAAAGACTAAATATTTCCATTAACTGAATAAAATTCAATTATTTCTCAAAACAAAAGCATTTGACAGATGTGAATGGGATTGGATCAAGCTATGTTTAAAGCGATTTGGTTTCGGCACAACTTTCATTGGTTGGGTTGACATGTTGCTAAAGCATCCAGTTTTAACAATTCAAACAAATGGTTTTTTCGCTGATTTTTTCTCCGTTAGCAGATCTATAAAACAAGGATGTCCAATTGCACCTCTGCTGTATATAATGCAGGCTGAAAAATAAGACAAAACGAAAATATTAAAGGAATTAATTTACCACCTATAAATGATATCTCTTTACAAGCAAGAATTAATCAATATGTTGACGATACTCAACTATTTGCAGGAAATGAAAGTTCACTTCCACATATTTTTCGAGATCTGAACTTGTACGAAAAAGCCTCAGGTGCCAAACTTAATAAAGAAAAAACGAAGGGATTATTGATCGGGAAAAGTAAAAATGTAAAACCGACATTTAATGAAATAGGATGGACTAAAGACTATGTAAAAACCCTCGGTATATGTCACGGATATAATGTTGAAAATGATAAGTATTGGAGAAACAGAATCAACAAATTTAAATCTGGTCTCCAAGTCTGGAAATCACGGAATCTCTCAATCACTGGCAAGATTATTGTCGTAAAAACATTTATTTACTCAGCGATAAATTTCGAAATTGAAACAAAAAGCATAAACGATAAATTCTGCAAAGAAATTGATGATTTAGTTTTGAGTTTTATCTGGAACGGAAAAAGGTCTCTAGTTTCTGCTGAAAATATGAAAAAAATAGAGATAGAGGCGGATTTAATCTTTATAAAGTATCGGACATTGTCTCAGCTCATAGAATTAAAATGTTGTATAAAATAATTCAAGAAGATGTACAAATATGGAATGTAATTGGAAAAAATGTGCTCAAAACAATTGATTCAGGATTTAATCAAAACTATCTTTTATGTACCTTTTCTAGTCTTGAAAGAGTAACATTGAGGAGAACAATATCGGATTTTTATACTGAAGCTCTTAATTGTTGGAACATTTTTGTAAAGTCTTTTAAACCAAAGTCTAAACAGGAAGTCTTATCTTCGAGTCTCTTTGGTAATCACGCCATACGTTACAGACGCAAACCGTTAATGTTTAAACCGTTTCTATTAAGCAACATTACACAAGTCAGAGACATTTGGGACGAACAGTCCGGAAGTTTCATAAATGAAAACATTATGTTAGCTAAATTACGGGTCAGAGCAAACTGGGTACAGAATTGGTTGATTTTAAAAGAAAGCATCCCTCAAGAATATATCGGAATATTACAAGATCAACAGAATAGACAGTTAACAGGTCGAATGCATATTTCATTATACACGCTCTTTGACGCTTCGCATAAAATTATAAAACCAGATAGCCTTCGTATTAAGCAGATCAATTTACAGTTACTATCAGAATGCAGTTTAAAAACATCAACAACAGAAGAGAAATGGTCAATAAAACTTAACATAAATAATACTTTCTGCTGGAATAAAACCTGGTTAAACGTACATTCAGCACATTGTTCAATGAAAGCAAAAGAATTTCAGTGGAAAATAATTCACAATGTAGTAAATACAGAGCACAAATTAAATTTAATGAATTTATCTGAAATATATGTAACCTGTGTAAAGTAGAGAGAGAAACAGTATGTCACCTGTTCACGGAATGCAGGGAAATAACTCCTTTCTGGGCTTTAACAGTTTCTTTAATTACAAATCTAACAAAAATGCATAACGAAAAAGAAATATAGTTAACCTCAGTCGGTTTATTAATTTAAAGCCAAACACATGTGTTTCTCCACTTTGTGATTATATATACAAGATTTATTGGAACCGGTTCAGCAGATCCAGCATCATTACCCTTGCATTAATTTGAATTGTGTCGTTCACCAACTAGTCGGTATTTCCCACCAAATCCCCATATGTAAATTTCTCGCATAAGGTAACTTTTTGAAATAGTCCATTTCGAATTCTATTGCTTAATAAATTAATTGCTTTCAAAATACCATACGGCTACGTTTTTAGTAACAACATAGTTACCAATGAGCCATGTATATGTTTATAGATGTATAACATGTATGCAACACTTGAACTCAAACAGTAACATTCAATTAAATGTAAACTCGGGTCTAGGGTGTTTATGCATGTTCAGAAATGTTATGTGGAACGCTTTCGTTTATTCTGGGATATGGTATCAACTCGAGATAGTTATCGCTGTTACCGTTTGTTTTATTTTTTCTTGAAACCCGCAGAATGTATCAGCAGAGTTTATAACTTTCCTTTTTTGGTTTAGAAGTTATGCAAGCGGCAGGATTTTGAAATAATGAAAGAACAATGTTGGATATTAAAGGCATATTAATTTTTCAGCTTAAATCACTTTTAAACGGAACTCTTAGCATTTACATGTTTAGAATTTTTAGTAAACTATGTAAAATATGAAAATAGTTATTTTGAGTTAAAATTGTATATTTTACTGATAGTTAACACGTGATTTTTCTTAGTTTATGGAACGGCTTAGGGTCATTTCAACGATATGAAAATGTTTACAGAAAATGTTTTAAGTCGAAATGCGTTAGAATAAAATTATCGATTTTAATTCACAAGTTCGATTTTTCATTTTACTCAAATTATGCAAAGTTCTATATTCTTTACGTTCATATGGTATAGTTCATAAGTTTATAAAAAGTACACATTGGGCAATATTTTGTGCTTTGATGTATGTACTTTTCCTTGCAGTCTATATATATATATATATATATAGACTGCAAGGAAAAGTACATACATATATATATATCGGTCTTCACACTTAAACTATCATTAACTGGCCTAAATTTGTTTCATGGTTCAGTGGTCATTAGTGAACTATAGGCCATAAGAGAAATTATAAAGATATACAATGTATTATTAGTATTTATATAACAATTATCACTTTTTTTATCTGTTTCAGAGGAGATATTTTTCATTGACCATTGGCTTCCATAGCTTCAACATACATGGTAGAGTGAGTGGTTTGGCGACACTAGACAATATAATAAAGTGGTTTTTATTTCTCAATTCTTGATGTTCAATGAAAAGTTACTATTCACACAGAAAGTTTCGTCGAGCTCGTAAGAATGAAATAAAGTTATATTACCCTTCAAAATGGTCACATTGGTTTATAGTTAAGAATGATGCTCAAAACACAGTGGATACTTTAAAAACATATAAAAAAATAAGTTTTACCAAGTTATTTCTGTTATTGACAAATACAAATTAAGAAATACATAACCGAAAGGGTGTATTTTTTATTTTTGACTAGGATAGTCAAAAACGATTTTTACAGATTTCCTCTCTATTCAATGTGAATGAAACTGTTGTACAGATCGTTATTTTTGGGTTATACCTATGGCAATGTTTATTATTCTAGGAGTACAAGTCACTGATTCATGTTTTATTTAAAATTTTGATGGTCACTTTGAACGGTAATATCACTTTAAACTTCAGATGTGGAGTAAGTGGACATTACACAGTTCTATTTAATTTGTTTTCACTTATTCATGATATAAGTGCAAACACATTTCACTTATACAAAGTTATTTTTATTTTATTTTTCTTTCTTCCGCATCGTCAATGCGTATGAATGAATTTAAGTGATGCATTAAAGGAAACCTATTGTTTACCACTCCCACATAGTGTTTTTCCGTTTATCATCCATAATGACTGTCCTTTTGGATATTTAATCCGACTTCAGATGATTATTTATATTTGGCTGAATGAAATGAAAGAAAACTTTAAGTATCATACATTTGAAGTTTGCTTCAAAATCTTTTAATTTCCAATCGAGTGTCTTTGCAGTTTTGTTTTCAATATATTTCTGTACACATAGTTTTTTCATGAGCATAATTCATTTGATTTATAAAGTAGGTATGATCAGAAAATCATTTCATCTAAAGCTTAAGATAAACCTCATGAATACCAAAGGATTTTAGAATTGTAGAGACCTACATACAAATTGCACAAAATTTAACTTTCTAAAATATAGTTTCTCAATCTTTTTGTACATAAGCAACTGCATCCGCATTGCTTTGGGTGCATTTTCCATGTTTTAAATAAGATGGTATTTATATGATGGCTGATTCTTCCATTTCTTTCTGGCGTATCGACCAACACGCAAACACATGAGATCGACAAGTGAAGCGCGCCAATACGACAAATGACTTATCGGCGCACTCGTTTGTCGTTTTAGCGTGCTTGCGTGTTGGCGCCTTTCAGACGCGACAACACGCTAACGCTTCTGTACAATAAATATCTGATTTGCCGTATCGGCGTGCATTTTTGTCGTGTTGACGCATTGGCGCGTTGGCGTGGCATCAGTACGCCACCACGACAAATGGAAGCGCTAACACGCCAATTACTGTGCACCAGAACGACAAATTTCAGTGTCGTGTTGTCGTCCTGTTGCGTATGAAAATGTCGCATTGGCGCGCTTATTTTGTCGCAATCACGTCAGAACGACAAACAAGGGCGCCGATACGACAAATAAGGTAATTGTCGTACTGGCGGGACGCCAAAACGACAAGTGTGAATTTGGCGTGTCGGTGGGGCGCCATCACGCCAACACGCAAGAACGACACATTCTTAATTTGGCGTGTTTGTGTCCACGCAAAAACGACACATATATCATTTGTCATATTGGCGCGCTTTACTTGCCGTTCTGACGTGTTGGCGCCCTTCAGACGCGCCAATATGCCAGAAAGAAATGGCAAAAATCAGCCACCATACATTTAAGCTTGTGACTCCCTCAAATCGTTTGCAATATGCTGTGACTAGATATAAATACTGAAACTTGGTTATTGAACTACAGTTTTTAACTTTTGGCATGCATGACAAACATCTTTACCATTGCACATTCTCAACAAAACTTTAGGCTTTAACTATCTCAGGAAAATTGTGCAATTTTCAAAATTAATTAATAAAAGGTTGCAACATTGCAAAAATCGTATACTTCAAAGTTATATCACCTTCCTATGAAGAAGTCTCCTACAAAGTTTTAATAGATTAAAGCGATTGGTTTTGGCGGAAAATTTCTAAAAATATATTTGGATGCTTTAGAAAATCACACTTTACATACTATCACGGGTTCATAGTACACTACTTCCTATACATTTCGTCTTACTGCACTGGGCAGTGTAACAAGATATCATCTTTTTATGTATATGTATTCACTTATGAACTAATGTTCCCGCAAATGTGTTCCATCTGTTTGGATTATACTGATGTATTATATCACCAGTATGTCCACCTGGTATTTCTTCAACCCAGACCCTTTGTCCAGCTGTCAGTACGGCTATTGTATCAGCAGACGCGCACGCGCTGATCGCGTCGCCATTAAACAGAGTTACAGTGTATCTTGTTCCATCAACCATTAGTACAGTTTCCAGACATGAATGGATTAAGTTGCTTGGGAATTTGTGGTGTAGCTTCACTAGATACTGTATGACTAGAAATATTAGTGGAATCTACTAATGGTCTAGCATAGCCTGTAAATGGGTTATTAGTAGTAACTGTCTGAGCCTTATCCATGGTTGTAGCAGAAGTTTGAAGAATTTTATTAATGTTTCTATGTTCATTTTCATTTAATTCTGCATCATAATGGGTAATGGACTGGATATTTTTATGTCCAGTAATTTTCATGATTTTTTGTGGTGGTACACCAGCCCTTGAAAGTGTGGAAACTGTTGTTTTCCTAACACTGTGGTTAGTTATCCTTTTTTGGACTCCAGCTGTTGTTGCTGCTTCCTTCAGAAGTGTACCAAGTGTGTTCTGCCCCATTGGTCTTGGATAATACCTTTATTTTATAAAGAAAAACTGTGAAAATGAATTATATACACTACATTTTTAAATATTTTGATTTAAATTTGACAATACTACTTTAGACTATATAAATTTAAACTGAAAAATATAATTTTATAAACTAGCATCTTTATTGTAACTCAAACTACAACATACTGTATACTTTAAACTGTTGAAATTAAAGCTGAAAAAGATTTTGTTTAGTTTAAACATATTTTTTTTAGTTTAGATTTTGTACCATGCTTCTGTTTTATTTCCAGGGGTTAGTCTTGCAATTGGAATTGGTGTTAAGTAGAATGGGCTGTCTGGTGTCATCATTGCAATTGGTCTTCTTCTCACATATAACTCATAAAGTTTCACTGGGTCCCTGAAAATTTGAAAATATTACTTCATGATAGTGTTTTACATACTGAAATTTGTAATTAAAAATGTATGGCTTATTAAATAATAACTGTTTCAAACTTCCTTAGAGCTGATGTCCCACTAAAGAATCAAATAATAAACTTTGTTATTCAGTTTGATTTAGAAAAATAAAAACCAACAAAGGCCAAGGATTATCAAATCAGAATATTGCTTTATTACAACAGGCTTTGAAGAAAAAATGATTAGCTTTTTTAAACTTTTAATTTACCAAAAGAAATTAAATATAATATGTAAAGAAAAGCTACATATTTACCTTTCTTCTGGCAAATTGGCAGCAGAATATATTCTTGGGGTAGTTTCTCTTTGGTTCTTCAGGTTAGAGCCATCTCTGGTTTTGGTTGATCTCTCTTTAAATTCAAGAAACTTCTCACCAGATATTGTTGACTTTAGAGAGATATCACCAAACAATAATTGTCTTGCCTCATCTCTTGCCCTGAGACCAAACTGAGTACCAAAGCTATAAAATAATGTTGTTATCAAGCTTCTTGGACTTTTATTGCCAAACGTTCCTACTTCATACATCAAATTCTGTTCTTCTGGCTCAATGTTAAATGATTTATTAGGTGTTTTACCAAGTCCAAGTTTTGCAAGTTCAACCTTTTTTGCATTCAATGACTGAATTGCTTTGCTAAACACTCTGTCTTTCAGGGAATATGCATATTCGTGTTCCTTTAAATACCTCTCAATGCTGTTTTTTATACATTCTAAAGATCCAGGCTCATAATTACCACCGTCAGTCTTCCTGATACTAATGAACATTTCAGCTAAATACCCGTTTAACTCATAAGCTGGGATGAGTTCTAAACGCCTTTCCTCGCCCTTTACGTCTTTCAGCCATCTCTGGACATTCTTAACATCCCTGTTGGTGCTTCCAACTGTGCTAGCCTTCTTCTGTCCACGAATATGTCTTCAAAACAGTTATACGGGCTCAATATCGCCTCCACCTCCTCTTGAGTAAGCTCACGAAACAAAACATCAGCGTTATCACTCGAACTGTCACTTTTGACAGATCGCGCGCCCATTTTGAATGTTTATAAACAGTAAAGTAGTCCGTACAACCGACCGTTGGGACCGCCCACCTTGCCAACGTTCAGTATCGCACCTTGCCAACGTGCAGTATCGTAGAATACTGAACGAACTCTCTAAGGCAAAGTGAACGGGGCAATATGAAAGCATATAATAACATAGGAATAACTGTTTGGTAATTTTGATATTTGCGACTGTATATACGGTTTTTAATGGTCGCAAATATTTTAACGGCGACGGCGTTAGCCGGAGCTGTATATACAGTAAACGTATATACAGTCGCAAATGTCAAAATCACTAATTTAAAAAAAAGTTAACCCTTTCTAACGCACAATATGTTTAAATGCGATAATTAAAACGCCGTTCGATGTTTGCGACTATATAAACGCAAGTCGCAAATTTAAACGACGTCGACAATCAGAAACGACGTTACATCGGTCCTGCGTTAGAAAACCATTTTACACGGCCCTACTGGTAATTTGAGGTAAAACAGGTTTTCCATTGCATCACACAGATCCCCCCTACCCACTCCTGCTGACCCCAATGATATTAAAATGTTTACAGAAAAAGCGTTATAATTAATGATCGCTTTTAATTCACAAGTTCTATTTTCCATTTTATTCAAATAATGCAAAGTTCTATATTCTTAACTTCCATATGGTATAGTTCATAAGTATGTAAAAAGTACACATAGGACAATATTTTGTGCTTTAAGAAGACTAAATATTTCCATGAACTAAATAAATTCAATAATTTCTCAGTCGGTTTATTAATCTAGCACCAAACACATGTGTTTCTCCACTTTGTGATTATATATACAAGATTTATTGGAACCGGTTTAGCAGGTCCAGCATCATTACCCGTGAATTAATTTGAATGTTGTCGTTCACCAACTAGTCGGTATTTCCTCCCGAGCTCCCCATATGTACCTTTCTCGCATAAGGTAACTTTATGAAATGGTTCATTTAAAAACTCCGCTATGAGTGATGTAGTAGTGTACACCGTAAATTGTTCAACACCTCCCCAACCCCATCGGGGTCAGAATGAAAATGCTGCAAACTAACATGCTTGCTTTAAATTTGATTTTGGAAATTGTACATAATAAAGACTAATCTTGATAAATACCCACGAGTGTTGAACAACAACTAAATTGTAGTATACCTTTGATGTTTGCTTCAAGATCTTGTGACTTCAAATCGAGTGTCTGCGCAGTTTCGTTTTCAAAAGCTGCAAATTTATCTTGAAAGTGATTGAGTGATTTTGATAACTTTGTTTCTAGTTCAGCCATTTTCTCTAGATCGTCCATCATGGTTTTCGATTTTTCATCGAAGCTAATAAGGGTATCACTCACTTTTTCCTTCAGGTTTTCGATTGTATTGACAGATTTTGTCATTTCTGATTTCATTGTTTCCATTTGAAATTCCATACGAACCATCTTTTCCAACACTTTCTCTTCGAAATCATACTTTGAACAATGAGGTTCTTCTAACTGCTTACTTTGAGAGAGAGTCAGAAAGAGAAACAAAGATAACACTACTTTTTTCCACATTGTTAAATTGTCCTTTTTCTTCTTGGAGTTTTTATTCCAGTTATAATACTTGCTTCCCTGAATCCTTTTGCAATAGTGTGCAAAATATTTAGATGTAAAGTATAGCAAGGAATCATATGCTGAGGGTTGTTCAATAGTAGTTCTGTGATTTTATTTCCATTCAAACTATACTTAACTTGAAATTATGGATATATCTGGCTTCTAATATTGAATTATATACAAATGTAGATCGACAATTTTATGTCGATATACAATAATTATAAATATAGGTTGATGAGTTTAGATCGGTGTATTATCTGATATTTATTAATAAAGGCAACCATTTCATATCGACACACAATCTGATATATACAAATATAGACTAACAATTCAATTTAATGTTGACATGCAGTCTGCCTTTATAAATATAGGCTGACAATTTTATTTCGACATACATCTGATACTTATAAATATAGGCTTAGAGTGTGTGTTGGTGGTGTGCACTTCTGGGTGATGTGGGGCTCGTTTTGGGGAGGCTGCGTTTTTGGTACGTGGCATTCCCTGTTTGATATTATTTTTGTTTTTTTTTACAATTCAATTTTTTGTCGATATAGAATCTGATATTGATAAAATATAGTCTGACAATTTTATGTCGATATACATCTGATATTTATAGATATAGGCTGAAAATTCGATTGTATGCCGATATACAATCTGATATTTATAAATATAGGCTGACATTTTGATGTCGATATACAAGCTAACATCTCATAATATGAAGTTTTATTTTAATTGCAGCCTTTTCGCTCTAGCTTGATTATTCTCTCAAATAGACAACACCACTCACACATTGACTCAGACGTATGAACTCGAATCTTCTGACGGAAACACAAAGGCTTTGCATATAAGCATCCTTGTCTTCTATTTTTGTTGCGCTATGTATGACATTGTCACACTTAAAACCGGTTTGGCAGCTGAAGAACAACGTGCACTATTGTTAATACAAAATTCAGGGTAAATGTGTTATTTAGGAAATAGATTTTACTTTTAAATGATATACCGGATCATATATCACGATTTGGAATTCATATATGTAATATCTAATCACGAAGGCCGAAGGTCGAAAAATCACTTTTAAATGAAATACCGGATCGTATATCACGATTTGGAGCTGATGCGTAGTAATATATTCACGAAGCCCGAAGGCCTGAGTAATCAATTACGAAGCCTCTGAACGACAAATCGAAGTATATGATCCAGTATACCACTCAAAAGTAAAATATATTTCCACTCTAACACGTAAATTTAAAAAAAAATCCGAAGGGGTACTATTTATTAATATGAAGTCGCTGCTTTAAACTCGTAGCATTCCGTTCACTCCGTGAAATTGTGGCTGTTCTTTCTTTTACTCTTCCATTAAAACACTATTCGTCTTATTTTTTGTTTTTAATATTGCAGGCGATACCGGAATTGTAGTAAAGTTTACTAAGATTTGTTTGAAATCACGTGTCCTCATTCATAGCAATGCCAGTCCACTCGTTTATGCATACAGGTACACTCGTTTTCTTGAAAATTGCGCAGGATAGTTCCGGACGTCTAGAAAGGTATATCACGTTCAAATTTTCAATAGTGTTTGAATGAAAGAGTTGTACCTTACTGTAGAAAGATGAATCACTTCGCCAGTTGAAGGAAGTCGCTGTAAGGAAGAGTCGTTTTTTAGGAATATGGGATACAAGAAGATATCTTTTAGCTAAACTGAGCACCAATATTAGGATCGTTGAATGTCCGTCGTACATCTACAATTGTTTGTGAACACACTACTGTAGAATCCACATTTTACAACCAATCATCCTGAAAATTGGTCACAAAGTTTGTATTGATGAACTCCAGCTCACGTTTGCAACTGGGTCACTAGGTGAAACAACAAAAAAAAACTTGGGAACATCTAACCCCGAATCACCATAACAATTCGTCAGAATGTTTGTATTGATGATCTCTAGACCTAGTTCGAAACTGACTCACACGGGGTGAAAAACTAAATCCTGGTGAAATAATAGAAAAAGCTTGTTAACACCAAATCATCATGGCAAGTGGTCAGCGTGTTAGTCTCGATGATCTCTAGACCGTGTTCGAAACTCGGTCACATGAGATAAAAAACTAGATCACCCAGTCAAATCATAGAAAAACCTTGTAAACACTATGGAATATTTTATACCTAAGTATCTTGAAAATTAATCACAATGTTTGTTTTGATTAACTTTAAGTCAAGTTCGAAACTGGGTCACTAGGACACTAGGCCAAACTATAGAAGAAAGAAGGTCAAATCATTAAAAACAAGATCTTGTGAACACTCTAGAGGCCACATTTGACACCTAGTCATGTATCTGAATGTTTGTCTTGATTAACTGTAGGTCAAAATCGAAACTCGGTTAAAAGGCGATAAAAATTAGGTCATATGGTAGAGTGATCTTGACCTTTTCATCTGTTACAAACATCTACGTAGTCTCATGGTCTTTAGATAATATACAGAGTATACGAAACAAAGGGTCCGTCCTGGGCTGGCTTGTGATAAAACCAGTTTTGTGATGACCCCACATAAAGGAAACGAATAAAAGTTAATATTTTATTTCATAGCCTCAGTTTGTTACACATCTACTTCTTTGTTTGGAAACAACAGCAATAACATTTGGAATGTGTGTACAGTTTTGCAGCCAGGTCACAAATTGTCCATGGCTTACTTTTATTATGACCTTTTGACCTAGTTTCGGTGCCTTTTGGGGTTAATGGTTCCCAGGTGAGTGATATAGATAATAGCACTCTTGGTTAATTTAACTAGACATTTCAGCTTATACGTTAGTTTGACTTATTTTGTGGGTATCTGTATATTTTGGCATAAAAAGTGATTCGAGAACTGTATTGAGCAGCCCTCGCTGTCGTTTGCAGCTGTTTAATATAAACATCGGGATACAATCAGAAAACATAATTTGAAAGAAAACACCTTAATTCTTCTATTTATCATTTTGAAATCTTGTCATTCCCTTATCATGAAAAGCACACTTCGCTGTTTCTATTTGAAAGGTGCTTTCCCAAATTATCATACACTCGGTAGTTCTAGGAACTGAAATGCGATAGAATCTAGTGTTTGTGCGAATTCTGCTTCGACGTTAAGATTTCTAGATAAAAATAAGCTTCTTAAATTTACTGATTTTGGCTTAATTTAGCTAGGAAGGAAGATCTTTAACACACATTTCGGTCCGTGCCGATCGTCCTTAAAACTTTATAGTAAGGGATGCATTGATGTCCTATATATTTTTTGGTCAACGTGTCAAAGGTCTGTTTGTCAAATTTCAAAGCGTCCAAACAAAAAGAAAGACCAAGGAGCCTATGGTGCCTGAAAAGTTCAGTGCAAGTCAACTGTGGTCATAATGAGACCAGTAAACACTTCCGCTTCAGTAAGCTAAAGATCATGGTGCCTATCGTTCATTTTACTTAATTCTTAATTGTAAATGTTCCTTTATTCTTTAAGTTGATGAGTAATAAAGAGGAATATTATTGGCTCCTCTCAGCTGTTAGTACAACTCCTTTCGGAATCAACAACCTCTTTTATGTGTAAACGCTTTCCATTTCGGAAATTTTACTAAGAAGTCTGAAATATTTTTATTGCTCAGGAAGATTACATAATATGTTTCTATAATAAAAAAATTGTATTATTATCTTTTGGGGAGTTTTGTAAATTTTAAAATCTTGAACTTTATATAAAGACATGTATCATCATTCATTAGGGAGTTTTAAATCTAAAATTTGGTGTAACTGTAACTTCAATTACTAAAATTAATATTTTCGTACAAAATTTATGTTTAATTTTTATAATATAATTAATGTTCTTTCCGGTATAGTTGGTTCATACAAACTTTGATATATCCTTTTTGTTCCGAGTATGAATTTCTTTTACATTTTGAATGTGAAACAGTAAAATGATATATTGCCTTTGAAACATAGATCACCTTAAATAACTAGATTTCCAGTCAGTAGGTGAAACAGTCCCTCCACAGATTTTTTTAATCGAAATGAAATATGCATACTGCCCCCCTCCTTCCAGGTCGTACCGCTTTAAACCTCAAACTTTTTGAAATAGTCAAAATAATGGTACAGCTGTGTAAACCATGCTATAGTGGACATTATGCTTGTCTATCCGGATTCTAACTGATTGGGGTTGAAAATTATTCCTCGGGTGATCTCCGCTGTACATTGTAATGGGAGAATAAGTGCCAAATTCGAATATGTTAAGAGAAACTTTGTACATTGTGCTCCTGTCTTTCACTGGAATATTACTTCCAGCAATTCAATGCGGATGTATGCCCTCACCTTCGCTCTGCAGACTCTTTTTTTATCTTTTAACCTTAACATACGCTGGTACTTTCTCTTAAACTTTTATTCTTATCTTTACTTACACTTTTTGATTTGACGCGAAAATGCCAACGTTCACGCCAGGGGTTTGGTATAGATAAAAGTCAATTTAATGAGCTTATTGTGGGACTTCAGTTTAAGCATGGATATTTTGATTATTTTTTTGCTAATGCTAGGTTCCCACTTCCGATCAGATCAACTGGAATAAGCCCGATCAAGCGATCGTGGAATGGTCTGGCATCGCTCCGACTTCCTACCCGAATTTTTTTGACATGTCATAACATTCTGGTAGGGATCGAGAAGTCAAGCGCCAGAAAAGCCATCAGTAAGTGATAGGGTATTGGTCATGTTGAGGACGAGTTGATCGGGAAACGATCGTGAAGAGATCGAATTGTTTCAGTTGATCGAGTAGAAGTCTTGTAGGGATCGTGCATGGGTCAAGATGATCGAGTAGAGATCGGGTGGTTGTCGGTTTGAAGTAGTGTGGAGGGGTCGTGAATGGTCTTGTTGGGGTGGGGTACGATCGAGTAGCGGTCGAGAAGAAATCGTGTACAATCGATCGGAAATTGGTCGTGTAGAGGTCGAGTTGAAGTCTAGTTGGTTGGGCTGATCGAGTTGATATCGTGAAGGGAAGAAGTAGTGCACAAGCGTCATCAAGCAGTAGGTCGAACTTAGTCGATGAATTTAGGCAAAAGGGTTTATCTTATTGGCAGTGGGAACCCACCATTACTTACCATACCAATCATATTTGTGCATTTATAAAGTTTTCCGTCCGGATACAAATCAATGTAAATGGTAAACGCACAGCAACAATGTACATTAAAATAATTGCAGTTGTTTATTTATGAAATAACATCCGTTCCAGCGGTGTTCGTCGTGTAATAAACAATGAGTTAGAGTACTGATACGCAGTAATTATCCACAAAGGCTATTACAAAAAGTGAATAAATGCAAAGCGTTATTTTCTACGCGAATATTTGTTTAACGTCATACGGCACAATATGGCGTCATATTGACGACATATCGTTTCCCGCTTTGTTTATCGCATAATAAAACACAATTGTTCTACGTTTTGTAATTAGAGATATAATCGTTAGTCATGTTAGAAGGTTAGATTTGTAGCTATGATACGCAGAAATTTACCACGAAGGCCGGATGTCTGGGTGGTTTATTACAACGCTGGAAAGGATGTTATTTCGATTCTAACACGACCAGATATTACAAAAGGTGAATAAATGCAAAGCGTTATTTTCTACGCGGATATTCATGCTTCACAATATGACGTCACTTTTGACGGCTTATCGGTTCCCGCGTTGTTTATGACATGATATAACATAATTTCTCTACTCTGTATATAAACACACAATCGTGAGTCATGTTAGAAAACACATATTTTGTAGTAGATAAATAAAAATGTACTAAAACGTTTACATTAAGACGACAAAAAAGCTATCATAATTATGCGAAGGAGAGTTAAAAAAAACACGTCGGAAATAATATGTGCTTACTTGAACTTCCATTTCCCTTCAACAAAATCATTTACCGGTATCACAAACAAGACTGCAGTGGTGAATAGTGTTGCATACATCAGGAAAGATAAATGTATTCAGAGAAATTGAACAAAATTCTGAGCGATTACTAGCATTTTCTTACAGCTGCGTACAAATACAATTTCGAAGGCGAAAATAATAAATTGCCTTTTATTCTGTTTTGTTCGAAATAGACATAACTTAAGACAATAAAAAGAAGAAATTCTACTAACAATGTGTATCAGTTTATCTTGAAGCATTCCTCGATGGACTTATCCATGCGTTCAACTGGGCCAATACAGGGGTGCTCGGGGTTACTTCAGTACTTACTGAATTGTTTAGCTCCGTGGTCGAGTGGTTAGAGCCGCTGTCTTGTACTCACTGTTACCTCTCATATATTAAGTCATGGGTTCGAGCCCTACTACCGACCATGTCTTTTTATATTAGAAAGTTGGCAGCTTCTTGTCATGCTTATGGAAGGTAGGAGTCTAGTACTTGTTCTTCCCAGGAACGATGGTAAGATAAACTGCCTGCCTATTAAAATGACCAAACGGGGTGATAAACTCCTACAACCACACTTGTATTTGAAATGAATTACGAACAGTGCATGTACCTGGATGAACATGTCGTTCTTGATTATGCACTGCACGGAAATACAGGATCAGTTGCTCCAAGCAGGGTATTGGCTAACCATTTACTGTATGTAACATGTACGTATAAATCCTTTTAAAAATATGATGATATAAAAAAGTATTCAGAGATGATTTTTTTCCGAAGTTCAAATGACTTTATTTCTTTCAAAATAAAACTGCAAATGTCTTTGTTACTAATAAACTTCGATCTGAGAGTAGAAGTTTACCGACAGATGGAGAAATAATTTTAAAAGAAATATATGACATTATAACATTCAGTTATTGTGCTACATTTCTACGTGCACGTTGTCTCTATGCTTTAGTTTATTTTACAGTCAACCCTGCCCTTGCGACCACATGAGCTAAGCAACAACTTGACATATGCAACCACTTTATGTTCCTCCCTTGTAATTTAAGCAATTTAACCTGAGTTAAGAGACCACCTGTCTTAAGAAATCAAAATGTCACCTTCCCCTGTGTGTTGCTTAAGACAGGTTTTACTGTATACTAATTTGTTAGCTCGATTCTGAAGAAAGCTTGAAGCTCACCGACTCACGCTCGAGTCCGCTTCCTGGAAAAGCCAGTACTTGTGTCATTTGAGGAGGTACGGTCGTGACCCTAGTTGGGCTCGAATCCAGAACCTCCTGGATGAGCGGCAGACACCTCAGTCTGTGCTTTAAATAGGTAAAACAAAATGATACATTTGTATATTTTTGTAGTAGAGAGTTAATTAAGCAATTATATGTTTGTCTCTTCTGATATGTGTTCCATCAAATACAATATGTGTTTATCACGTGGACAGTTCTGTAAACAATAGCATGTTGTTTTATGTTTTATTACATATGTATCCGTATTGTTGTCATGTGGTGACCTTATTAAACTTTTAATCGTGTATTCAATTATATATGAGAAATTAAAAAAAGTACCTTATGCCAGTATTATACACATTTTTAATTAAACCGTGAAATTCTTCAAATAATGCACACTAGTCAATTAACAGATGTAGATAATGAAAATATTAAGTTTATCTAGGTTTGAAATAGTGCCCATTATGGGTGTGCTACCTTAATGTCAACTTACGCTGATTGCGGAAGATAATCGCATACATATCACGGAAAAGTGCAGATACTTACAAACCGTACGGTGCTCGATATAAGAGTTTTAGTTTGATTTTCAAATTTATGATGTAATTTCACGGAAAACCTTATTTAACCACGATTATTTCTATATTCATATTGAATTTTAAGGCCAGTATGCGACAATTTTTTTGGGCGAAATGAATTAATAGATGAAAGGTTGCAACATTACAAAGATCGTAAATTTCAAAATTATATCGCCTTCCTATAAAAAAAATCCTACAAAGTTTGAACAGAGTAAAGCGAAAATTTCTAAAAATAGTTTTGAATGTTTTACAAATTTCCCCCTACACTTTTATTTGATATTACTCGAAAATAAAGACTAAAACACGTGCAGCTTTCTCTATATTTAATATATCCCTTCAAGGGATGACCTTGGCATCCAGAAAGCAAGTAGTCTACAAACTCTATGCACAAGAGATTCACAACAATATACATGTAACATTAATCTGTGACGAAGTCAAACATGAAGTAATTTGGGTTGTCATGGCCGCTCAAAACTTGGTAGGGTATGCGCTCAGGCTCCTACCAAGATTGATTACAAAACTGCAGCAACAACAATGAAAACTTAAATTACGTCAACCGAAAGGAGACCAGACGCGACAGGCTATTACTTAACACCCAAAATTAACATTGTTACTATAAACAGCTAAGCACGCAACTTTAAGGCAATGCGACGGCTTGAAGCAACTCAAGCCAACTAACCATTTGTGACTTGCAACCACACAGCAGCGTATTACTATGAGAGCCCAACTGGTTGCGCAATTATAAGCCTCTGCTCCCAACGGGAACGTACCGGAACCGGTACCAACGTTGAAAGAAAAGAGCCCATAACCACACAACCAGCGCTAAAGGGTTGTGCCGACTGCGTAATATGCGCTATATTGATACCTTTGCAAAACAGCGAAGCTAGCTAGGTCTTACCAGTACTATAAGGGCCAGACCTAGTGACCCGAAGCAACACGAGTCAACTACCATTAAAGTGGCAAACAGTATCATACGCCAGTCACGGTGCAAGATGTACTGTGCAAATGCGATATGTGAAGCAATGCAACCGACTTGAAGCAACTCAAGTCAATATAACAACGTAACATGCCTTTGCCTTGCTATGAGATCAATTTCGTTTACCGATTATAGACGCCAACGTCCCGCCGGGAACGTAACTGATTACCAACGGCGAAAGACGGTAAGCCTATAACCAGAAAGAATAGCGATTTCTTACGCTAAAATATTGGTAACGTTAACTAAAATAACTTCCGAATGAATACAGCGCCTGATCACCTTCCGGTCGATGAAATTTTACCGCACCATTTAACTATCATGCAGATACTGAGCGACTGAAGAACAATAAGTTCTTCTTTAATTAATTTAAAAGATAGATGTTTAAGAAACACGCGTTTCATCTTGAATTATACACCCTGTAACTTAACTGTCCTATATGTTATCCGAATCAAATCATTAAATCACAAATATTAACTGTCAAAAAACTGCGAGAGTTCCTGATCACTATATCCTATATAGAGAGTTAATAACAACAACACTTCAGCACAACATATATGGCATTGTCACTATATACCAGACATATTAATAGTTCACTTGTGTACAGTTTATTTGGCATTAGCTATATCCCACTTGGCTCTGGTATTTGGATATGGGTCGCAATCGAGCAGCACCTCTTGGTACATAGGAGCAGATTCGATTCGGATAACGTCATGAAACATCAATAAGCAACATCTCCTGGAAAATAACTCCAAGACAGCAATTCTGGTACAAAACAAATATGTTTATGATAAACAAAGTTCTAAATAGGCCGAAACGTAAACAAACATTTTGAAATATTTGTTTACATTTTATCAATTGTAGAAGATGATAACTTGTAAATTTATGGGGTGTGGCGGGCGGGCAAATTCGCTTGTCGTTTGATACGTGTGTGTAAATCGACTGATCGACTGAGAAAGTTGCACGGGTTTTTCGGCTTAAATACATGTTGAGCCACTTGTTCCTCGGTTCAATTACCGTACACTATACATTAACAATTAATGAAACGGGAATCAGTTTTCCTATGATTAAAACCGAGTGATTCCAAATCCTTAGCAACGGACGTATAATGATTTCTCGAACAAATAAACGAAATTATTTGTAAGAAAATAATTTTCTATTATTTATTAATATCTTACAAACTTTACATAATGTCACAAAGTTCATAATTCACTTCTTCCTTTACAGTTCATCTAACTGCACTAGGCAATGCAAATATATTTCAATTCTTTATAGTGACTAATTTTATCAATAAATGTACATGTATTCACTTATTAACTAATGTTCCCGCAAATGTGTTCCATCTGTATGAATCAGTCTGAGAAAGTATTTTACCATTACTTCCACCTGGTATTACTTCAACCCAGACCCTTTGTCCAGCTGTCAGTACGGCTATTGTGTCAGCACTTATGCACTCATAATTTGCGTCGCCATAAAGCACTGTCGCTGCATACTTTGTTCCATCAGCTATAATTCCAGCATATAAAAGTTTATTGTACTTGACACAAAATGCAACAGTAAACAAGTACGTTCCACTGGCAGGTGCCGTGAATTTTCCGGTATCGGTGCTGTAAGCATCTCCAGCATTAAACAGAACAGTGGGAAACACAATGGTCTGTCCATCGGCTACGGAAGTATCATCATTTAGCCGAGCCTTGAACGCTACAGTTGGTGTTGCCATTTTACCTAAAAAAAGAAGAGATTATATAGAACAATGTCATATGTAGGATACTCTGTCATATTTGAAATGTTGGCCTGTATCTTAAATGATTCTGTTGTTGCCATCAGAGGGATATACATTCGCGTTGCTCGTGTGTGTGTCGGCCATGTCCCTTTATTGTAAAGCAAATTAACTTCCCTTACTTAAAATGGCTCATAAGCAAGACTAACTCATAGTGCTATATTTAATGCCAAATATACAGATCACACGTACACAATGTATAATAGATTTACTTATAATTGATATTATTTTTGTTTTTACTTATAATTGAAAATACACTATTGAATTGATAAATACCCGCCGATCAAACAAATTCACACAGTTCAACGACTTCATCAAATTCACACAGTTCAACGACTTCATCAAATTCACACAGTTCAATAAATCATCGTTATATCAAATACACACAATTCAACAAGTTATCATCACTATTCACATCTCCACAGTTCGAATCATCATAGAATAATTACACTGTTCCTTCTATGAATAAATTGGACTGTTCCTTCTTTGAATAATATTAATTAAGAACCATGAGTTCATTCAATATCAAAAACCTTGAATTCAATTAAAGAATTCACGCTTTTATTCAACATATCTCTTAAGGATATGTGAATAACTATCCTAATCAACCAATAAAACAAAATTTCAATGCAACATAATAAAATAACTGAAATCTGGCGGAGGGAGGGTGGGTCAAAGAAATAAATTTCTTGAAACGTGTGATCAAGTCAAAATCATATCTAACAGTGATGAGTAAATATCAGATAAAAGACAGGCCGGGCCTCAACAAAACAACTTTCTAAGACCAATCAAAAGTCTTATGACTATACTAAAGAACCAATGAAATAGGCAGTTATTATTAACTGTCGACAAAGGAAATGCCCAAATTCCTTAGAATAACCTAAATCCATGTGAATGCTGAATATTCAGTTCGTTAATTAAATATTTTAATAAATGATTAAAATAAACCAATTAACTTCCCTTACTTAAAATGGCTCATAAGCAAGACTAACTCATAGTGCTATATTTAATGCCAAATATACAGATCACACGTACACAATGTATAATAGATTTACTTATAATTGAAAATACACTATTGAATTGATAAATACCCGCCAAATTTCAGCCAAAAACAAGCAAAACAAAGGCAAGAGAAAACAAACAAAATCGCAAAATATAAAATAATATAAATGAATGTCAGTAAACTGAAGGCAATGGGTTAGTTAGCAAACTGACTAAATAAAAAACACAAAAAAACCTAATGAATTAATCATACCCTAAAAACTATGTGACATTAAAGATATTTTAAACTAACTTGAAAAATGAAATTCAGTCACACCCGTGAAAATTAAGATGTTAAATTGAATTAGCCAAAAAGTCACATGTTTAGGATATGATTTATAAAAACAAAAGCAAAGCTTGATAACAAACTTTAACATGTTCCTACCTCAGTGACTCGGTAATTATAAGGCCACAAACATTTGGACCCTTTCTTGTGTAATGCATCTACAAGGCAAAGTATCTTTGTTTAACAAAAACTTGATATGCTATTTACTACAGAATCTACCATTCTAGGATTTTAGTAGGAAAGTGTACAAATGACCCTTTTGAAAAAATAACCCAATCTAGAAGATCCTTCAAGATTTAAATGCAAACCACCGTCCAATTTTGCAAAGAAATGCCGTTTGACCTTGCCACAGTGAAAGAAAGGTCGGTATGACTTGACAAATTTGAAATTCAAATCTTTAGATAACTGAGAATTCAAAAATTCATTATATTGTTTTACCTTATGCTCTGTAACCATCATATCAACTGGACGTGGTAGAATGGCGGAAACAATAATATGAATATCTTTAAATCTTAACCGTATTTTAGCCAAAAGATTGGTTAAATCTGCTGTCATATTACTCATACAACTATTCTGAGCTATATTATTGGTACCTACATGCAAAATGATGTAATCAAAACCATTTAGGGATAAAATTCCCTTGTCAACAAGATAATGAATTTTCCCTATAGTGGCTCCAGGAAAGGATTTAACTGTAACCCCTTCAATTGGTGGTATATGCTTGACGATTGAATCACCAACGATTATGACTTTACGACAGTCTGTAAAGAGAACAAAAATTAGTAACATGTTCATAAATGTACAATACCAAATAAAATACAACATTATATAAAATATATAATTATCTTTCCATTAAAAACAATAGTCAATGCAGAGAATATCAGTAGCATGATCTAGATAGCAAGGCACAACCTGTCCAGAAGGTCTACTCGTCCAACTGTAAACAGGCAATCTTCTCCTTTTAGGAACAAAGATAACTACCTTAAATCATGCAACATTAATTCACTACATTGACTGATGAAAACTCTCATAATCCTCACTCTGAATCTTACTAGAAATGAATTTAGACACCCTTACTTTATCTGCTAAAGAAAAATCAAGGTATTTCTTATAAGCATCGGATTTCCAGTCACCCAATAATTGAATAATATCTGCTGGTAGATTCATTTGAAAGGCAAGGGTTGCCAAACCTCTTCTAAACGAATGAGTGGAAAATTCTGAAGGATCCAGACCTGCTCTTTCAATACTAAGGCGTAATCTTTGTAAGTAAGTTGTATAAAAAATAACCTTCCCTGACTTTAAAATAAACAAAGGAGAAGAGTTTAATCTAGGAATATTTTTTAACATATTAAAATATGCATTTACAGGACACAATGGTGAATCTTTAATAGGAGTTAACGGAGCTTGGAGTAATCTCTCCCCTTTTTGTATCGTTTTAGACCACTTCATTGTCACTAGTAAACCCAATTTCGAAACTTTAACATCACCACTTAACAAAAATTTGGGATTAGACAAATCCTTTTTTGTAGTAGGCACAAGATTGGACTTCCTAGCCAACAGAAAAAAAAGCAAATAAAAATAAACACCAAAATGCATGATCATCATGAGAAGAAAAATCCAAAACACTGTAGATCTTTAAAAGTAACCAAGGTGTCATAGGCTGAGCTTGTTTAACCATGTGAAGTTTTGTTTTTGAAATACCTTTTAATGATAAATTCAACAGAAAATTATTGATGTGTTCTGTCTTGCCCCCTAACAGTAAATGCATAATTCGGACTCCACTAATATAATTTTTGATTGACTCTACAGACTTGAAAGTTCTACTCAGGAATTGAGCATATAACTGCAGAGTTTCCGTATCTGCTGGTAAGGCACAAAGCTTAAAATAAGTACAAAACAAAAGAAATGATTCCCACTGAATCTTTAAATTTCTCCTCGATCCTTCAGCATAGGCCTGTCTGTTTGACTGTGTAAGATCGTCTTTTAAAACTTTTATTTGTGACTCTGTAAAGAAACAAGTTATTACCAATTATTTTTAAACTCAAAATCAGAATCATTGACCAAAATTTCTGTGACATGAATACCCTCAACCATTGACTCAAACTGATCTTGGAATATTTTACCTTTGTGCCATCTAGAAAGAGAATCAGCAATGCGATTTTCATTGGATGGGATATGCTGGGCACGAATTTCAAATTCATGGACTGCAGCAATAAAGCAAATCTCTCTGAGACATGACTGCAGGAATGAGCATCTAGCCTTACCTGTATTAAGGCTAATACACACTGACAAATTGTCACAAAAGACAACAATACGACGGTGTTTAAAATGAACACCCCACAAATGTAAACAAACTACTAAGGATAAAATTTCCAAGGCGCTTATATGCAATTCTCTGTTCAAAATACCTGGTGGAAATGGTGCATGAAAATATTTTCCTTCCCAGTAACCACCACAGCCATCTAAACAAGCATCTGAAGAGAATATTTGATCAGGATTTGACCATTTACCCAAGGACATCAAAGAAATACCATTGTAAATTGGTAGAAATTCATTCCACCATAATAGATCTTTCTTAACTTCAACAGGAATTACTGACTGATGTAAACTATCTAATTTATACAACTCTTTTAGCCAACGGAGTAATCTACTCACAAAAATCCTACTTGGTTTAACACAGGCTCCCACAAAATTTAATTTTCCTAACAAACGCTGAACATCTTTTAAACAGGCACTATCTTTTTCTAACCAAATTTTTATTAATTCAGAAATCTCTTTTAACCGCTCCGGTGTGATTTCCATAGTCATTTTAACAGTGTTGAAAAGGACACCTAAAAAGGACATTATTTGACAAGGGGGACAACTCTTATTAACTGATTCCTGAATCCCTGATCTTGAAAGAACTTGACCCAGCGTCAAATAAGCAAATTGTGCATTATGCTGCTTTTCAGCGCCTGCTAAATCATCAAGATAATTAAGAATGGAGATGCCTAAGCCTAGAAGAATAAAAGCTATGGTATTTGTGACCCTCTGACAAATTTGAGCTGCACTACGAAGTCCCATAGATAAAACAACATCACAGAAAATATGCTTTTTCCATACGAATGAGACTAAATTATAATCTGACGGACAAATGTTTATTTGCCTATAAGCTCTTGATAAATCTTTTTTGAACAAGTAACAGTTTGGTCCTTTGGCAAGTATTAAATGTACAAAGTCATCGATTTTGGGAAAAATTAAAGAGACAGGTTCACCTAAATAAACATCTTTATCTACATAACTATTCACTGAACATTGTGAAGCACTGCTCAAATCAAGTATAACCCTCCTGTCATTGACCTCCTTCTTAGGGACTGTGTTCAAGGGTGAAATTAATAAATTACTGCTGAATGGGTTTAACTTAAATGGACCAATAATGGCATTTTCATTCATTTCTTTAACAAAATAGTCCTGCATTTGTGAAGGAAATTCTTCAGCACCTTTGTAGTTTCTATACTGCCACATAGGCTTCATAGAAGGTAACATGTTCTCATCTCCACTAAACCCAATTGGAAAACCAAATTCAATAAGATCACACACTAACAAGTCCTTGTAACCAAAATGTTTTAACATGTGTCTTAAATAATTGGTGTCAATCTTATTATTGACTCTGATACGACAACCCTCAAAATTAAATTTTCCCGATTGTTTAACTAATTCATGAATTCTAACTTTATTTTCAACATCAAAAAAGCTCGGACTGTTTTTAATTGAACAACAGATATCACATGAACTAAACGAGTGAGAGCTAAAAGCTGTTTTAACGTTGCCATTAGCTTGACTTTTTTTGTTTTCCTGCGCTTTTGAATTATAACAAAATTTTGGTAAAAACAAATCATCAATTTTGTTTTCAAATTTCATCTCTGAGACAGACATGAATTGTCAAGCAGACAAATAAGGGCATGCAGAAGAACATTCCGGATGATTCAACTTTTTGTGATCTTTTTGCCAACATGTAGCACAAATATGTTGTGCAAACTTCATTTGACCTTTAACAACAATGGTGTGAGCGGTCTTATGTTGGCATTTATTCCTTTGATAAGGAGAACAGAACCAAACATAAGCATCCTCTTTGTTCTCATCATTTTTTGGTTTACCCTGAGGATTACCTTTGAAACTTGGAAAAGAATTTTTGGAAGCAGTACTAGTTTTGTTGAGGATAGCTATCTCAAGGTAATGAAAATCATCTGACCAAGATTTCTCGCCTAGCTCTATTTCTCTAAGAACTGCAGCATAGTATGATTTAAGAATAGCCAAATTGTAAGTGGAACTCAAATACATTAACCTCTTGAGTAATTTTGTTCTACCATTTCTCTCTTTTGATTTAATTTGTTTACTTGAAATTATTTCCAGTTCCCCTGCCACAAATAAATTCAAATTTAACTCCTGAAAGGTAATATTCTTACTAACAAACTCATATCTAAGCTGAGAGTGAGGATATTTTTGAGAATGTTTTACTTTATCTGAACTTTTGGCCTTAATACCAGATTTTTTCTTTTTAGATTTTTTAGATTTCTTTGAATGTCTACTAGAACCCTTCTTTGAATGTGATTTAACATCTGAATCGTCCTCACTGCTGCTTTCCCCGTCTGATGAAGTAGATGAGCTAGAATCACTATCCGAACTTGTACTGTCCGAACCGGACACATCTAAATCTGAATCCATAAGACCCAATTGACTCATTTGTTTCTTAACCTTCTTTTTAAGTTTTTTTATCTTTTCTCAATGTGTTGATCGTAACGCTTTGATTTTTTACGATATCCGATACTCCAGAAACTTTCGGGGTTGGTGTTGGAGGTAAATGATTAGGAAAAATATCGGAATTGATGTGCCTACCTTTGAGCTGTTGAACTTCTTGCTGTTTGTTTTTTAGTTGTTTTTTGAGTTCTTCTTTTCTTTTGTCCTTCAGTAAACGTTTCTTCTCTGTCTCGACCTCCAAAATCTGCAATCTCAACTTTTGCATTTCCTCATCTTCACTTTCACTTTCAACGTGTTGTTGTTGTTGCGGCTCGTCTCCGCCAGAGGCCCCAACAGGGATATCTACAAGGCTATAAACGCCCTCGGTCTTCAAAAAACCGTCACTTTTACTTCCTTCTGTTGGAAAACCAACAGTGTCTAACTCCTCAGTGATGCCGTCGTTCATTTTCTTATAGTCTTTTCTTTCAGCACGCCTCCTTTCTTTTCCCGACATCACACTAACGAAATCAACTTAAATATGGTAACATATACCATAAATGTAAAATTATGCACCACGCAGAACAACACTGTCCAAAGCGCGAAAAATAGTTCAAGTCCACAATAATCAACGATTTTTAATCATTTATGCCTGAAAAGGCTAAATTTGTACTTGCTATTGCTCAATAGTATCACATAATAAAGTTCCAATAGGTAGTAGTACGATAAAATAAATAAAACAAATGTATTTGTTTTTTCGGGCACTGTAATTCCCGCTTAAACTACTACAATATTTTACACAAAGAAATAAATTTCTTGAAACGTGTGATCAAGTCAAAATCATATCTAACAGTGATGAGTAAATATCAGATAAAAGACAGGCCGGGCCTCAACAAAACAACTTTCTAAGACCAATCAAAAGTCTTATGACTATACTAAAGAACCAATGAAATAGGCAGTTATTATTAACTGTCGACAAAGGAAATGCCCAAATTCCTTAGAATAACCTAAATCCATGTGAATGCTGAATATTCAGTTCGTTAATTAAATATTTTAATAAATGATTAAAATAAACCGTTGGATGGATTTTGATGAAATTTTAAATCGACAACTCTCATAATCATTTTGTGTCATAAATTCATATTTTCTTCAAATCGACAATGAAAACTAAATATATCCATTAACTGAATAAAATGCAATTATTTCTCAGTTGGTTCATCAATCTAACACCAAACACGTGTTTCTCCACTTTGTGATTATATATACAAGATTGTATAGTAGCAACATAGGTCCAAATGAGGCATGTACATGTTTAAAGATTTATAGCATGTATGCAACACTTTGACTTAATATTAAATAGTAATATTAAATCAAATGTAAATTCGGGTCCACGGTGTTTATGCATGTTCAGAAATGTTAAGTGGAACGCTTTCGTTTATTCTTGGATATGGTATCAACTCGGGATAGTTTAAACAATCGCTGTTACCGTTTGTTTTATTTTTACTTGAAACCCGCAGAATGTATGAGCAGAATGTATAACTTTCCTTTTCTGGTTTTGAAGTTATGCAAGCGGCAGGATTTTGAAATAGTGAAAGAACAATGTCGGATATTAAAGGCATATCAATTTTTCAACTTAAATCAATTTTAAACGGACCTCATAGCATTTATATGTTTAGAATTTTTAGTAAACTCTAACAAATATGAAAATAATTATTCTGAGTTAAAATTGCATATTTGACTGATAATTAACACGTATTTTTTTTTAGTTTATGGAACGGCTTAGGGTTAATTTAGCGTGGTGACTCTGAATTCTGGAAACCGACAGAATAGTAACAGATTTTGGGTATTTGCTACAACCATGATATGTTTTTTACGTTCGTATGGTATAGTTCAAAAGTTTGTAAAAAGTACACATATGAAAATATATAATATTGTGCTTTGATGTATGTACTTTTTTTGCAGTGTATATATATATATATATATATATATATATATATATATATATATATGTATGATATATATCGGTCTTCACACTTGAACTATCATTAACTGGCCTAAACTATATTTCATGGTTCAGTGGTCATTAGTGAAGTATAGGCCTTAAGAGGAATTTCTCGAAGATATACATGTATTATTAGTATTTATATGAAAATTATCACTTTTCTTATCTGTTTCAGAGTAAACATTGGTTTCCATAACTTGAACATACATGGTGGAGTGAGTGGTTTGGCGACACTGAACAATATAATAGTGTTTTTTTTCAATATTTTGTTTTTAAGTGAAGAGTTACTATTCACACGTTGAGCTCGTATGAATGAACGATACTACAGATGTGGGGTAAGTGGACATTACACATTTCTATTTAATTTGTTTTCACTTATTAATGTTATAAGTGCAAATACACATTTCACTTGTAAAAACTGATTTTTTCTTGATTTTTCTTTCCTTTCGTATCGACGATGTGTATGAATACATTTAAGTGATGTATTAACGGAAACCTGTTGTTTACCACTCCGATATGGTGTTTTTTCGTTTATCATTCGGAATTGTCTTTTCGAATATTTAATCCGAAGTCAGATGATAAATTATTTATAATTAGCTGAATGAAATGAAAGAAAACTTTAAGTATCATACCTTTGAAGTTTGTTTCAAGATCTTCTAATTTCCAATCGATTGTTTGTGCAGTTTTGTTTTCAAGAGCTGCAAATTTAGCTTGAAAATGATTGAGTGATTTTGATAACTTTGTTTCTAGTTCAGCCATTTTTTTAAGATCATCTTTTACGGTTTTCGTTTTTTCGTCAAAGCTCATAAGGGTATCACTCACTTTTTCCTTCAAGTTTTCGATTGTATTGATAGATTTTGTCATTTCTGATTTCATTATTTCCATTTGAAATTCAAAGCGAACCATTTTTTCCAACACTTTCTCTTCGAAATCATACTTTGAACAATGAGGTTCTTCTAACTGTTTACTTTCAGAAAAACACAGAAAAAGAAACAAAGCTGACACTACCTTGTTCCACATTGTTTAATTATCTTTTTTCTTGTTGTTTTGTTTTAAGTTCTAATATTTGCTTTGGTGATTCCGCAAACTACTAGTATTTTATTCGTGTAAGGCGAAGCAAGGAGTCTAAAGCGGTGGCAGCAGTTGGAAGGGTTGGTCAATAGTTTTGTGATATCATGAGCTTTGAATACGATATACACGTCTGACAAAATATTGTTTTCATGCAAATTATAATAAACTTTAAATTTCATGTCGATAGACAGAAATCTCATCAAAATAATGTTTCATTTTAATTACAACTTTTTCCTTCTAGTTTGACTACATAATAGCTAACGTCGCATGGACATACACACTGATGTTGTTGTAGGAATTTAACACCCGTTTCAACCGTATTTCGGTCATTTTTATAGACGGGTAGATTACCTAACCATCGTTCCATGGAAGAACTAGTACTAGGTACCTATAAACCTTACGAAACTGCAAACGTTCTCATATTAAGAGACATGGTCGGTATTAGGGCTGGAACCCATGACCCTCAATCTATTTCAAGTCAGCGTCTCTAACCGCTCGACCACGTTGGCGGACTCGTACATGCTCAGTGTATAGCACCGATACACGGGAAAATGGTTTAAGGTATCACCATTAGTTCTGTTCGTAGAAGAGCAGGGGATCGAGCCGTTGAGCCCTGAATTACCAGACCAGCGCGTAACCACTATACCACGGATCCGCCTCTATAGTAGCGGAAATGTAAAGGCTTTCAAATGTACTTTCGTTGCCTTCTATTGGCAATACGCTATGTAGATCTATACCATTGCCGAATTCAAAACTTATATGGCAGCTGGAAAACAACATATACTGTTAATTTGAAAATGCAGAGACCAGGATAAATGTGCTTTATATTGAAAGATCAGTACCTTAAAAACATGCATATATTTTAACGATAAGTTTTTTTTCCAAAACTATATTGAACAGACCTCGTTGCTGTTTGCAGCTGCTTAATATAAACATGAAGAGAAAGCGGAAATTGACAATTAAAACATACATTTTTCTATAATTTATCCTCATTAGATTTTTTTCTAATTTAATTTAGAAAGATGAAAACTTTCCTCATAATGAAAAACACATTGAATGTTAAAGAAAGGCTTTCAAAGGCACCTGTTTCTCTTCATCGTATGCAGTTTTGAAAGCTGCTTTCTAAATACAAAGCTGTTTCAGTAGTCTTTGAACCTGAGAGACAAAAAAAATATGTATTGCGCTAAATCTGTTCCGTATAACAGATTTCTGCATACAAAGAGATTCACATACTTTCTGATTTTGCTCAATGTAGCAGCGACAATGGTCTCCAAACACATTTCGCTAAGTAACTAACAGTTTGACATCAAGTTGTAGCAAAAGTGGTCCGACACATATTCATGTTTTTTTGTATACTATAGCGACACATATTCAAGACATGTTCTTTGTGTCGAACCCCGGTTGCCAGCAGACGATGCCTGTTTATTTATGGGGCAGTAGGTCAAATGTCAAATGTTTTCTCAATACATTGCTTACTATAATAACACGATCTTTTTATTTGAAACTACACATTAATGTATGATGAAAGAATGGTGAGTACGTTTTCTACAGCGCTGTCAGACGAATGTGACTCCATTAATCCAAAAAAATATAAAAAGCTGCAGAGCTAGTTAATAAACTATAACTATAATTACATGTTCCGGCTCACCTCCCTTACCCCTCGCTGCCTCTCTCGCGCGAGCGTATTAACACTTGGAAAGAATTTCGCGAACGATTCAGTGATCTACGGAAGCTTTTTGCGTAAACGAACCATACCTTTATTACCATAACCTAAACTAGTATTTGAACCTGATGACAAGAGGCCTACTAAGAAACCTCCACCTGAGTGATCTTTAATAACCATTCATTCATACAGAAATATAAATATTAAATTAAGTCTACGTTATTTCATAATTGTCTTTGACAAAATACATATCCCATGTGTCGTAATTTGTGCACTTTCCAATTTCCCCTTTGCTTTTATTTGCTATAGCCCTTTTGCGTTTTTTTTGGATTTAGATTTTTTAGCTTTATAGATGTAAGTATATCATAGTCCTATGAGAATGCTCATATATCAATGGAAATGTTTAAATTGATGTTCTCTGCTTTACACTGTAAGGAGAAGCAGCAGCTTTGAGGAGTGTGCGTTTGAAAGATATTAGTGTTTAATGCCAATGTTTAATGCCAGATATTTGGCGAACATCAATTTTACCAAGTTTAAAAATGATAGCGTTGTTGATTTATCTTAAATTTGTGGTCCTACATGTATTAACGAAATCTTGTTCGTGTCATATGAAAGGGCGTCCGTACAGGAATTTTCAGCTTTTGATAAGAAGTGGCCAACCTATATATTTCTCGGTGCAATATTAGTGAACGTGTCAAATAGACAGCAAAATGTTTACGTAACCTAATTTTGTCTATGCAAATCATTGTGGTTTTTGTGGTTCCTTTAACAGTCCGTGTATGCTAATAAGGACAACACAGACAGAAGATAACAGTTGTTTATTGTGTAAATTCGCAAAAGCAACACTTGTTTTTGACAACAAGTATCTTTTTCACACCGAATAATCACGAGAATCTGACGAATACCTTGGTTATTTTTCTGTGATAACTTCATACACTTGACTGGCATTTTTTACACATTTTATGTAAGGCCATTTGTCGCAAAACTGCTGATGTGCTGGAAAAAAGAAAGAACGAGAATTGTGTCCATAGGATACAGGTACGCCACGTTCCAGCTTTGTCACAAAACGATAGCAGATTTACATACCTTTGCTTTAATGACCCGATGTGCTCAGATGAGCTTAAATACAAGGTGGGTATGATTTGAACAATCTTAGTACAGGACAACTACGAAATGTTACATGCCAAATATCTAAGTTTTGGTGGTCTGAGAGAAGAAGATTTTAAAAGATTTTCCTATACATGTCAATGTTGAGCCCTGGGTGGGTCGATTTTGACCGGGGTCTTGATTTGATACTGGTCCAATATGAAAACTAAAACAAAGCGCATATCTTCTTTAAGCAATTGTGTGAAGTTTGGTGACCCTTACTCTAGTGTAACTGGTCCAATATAAAAACTAAAACCCAGGTCGGACGGACGGACACACGTATCAGAAACACAATTTATGATATGAGAAGTTCAGCTGCATATCAATGTATAAGCAGCAATATAATGCAGGAAACCTACTTATGCTAGACAAATGGTGCAACAATCTTTTCAGCAGTCGGTTCAGTCCCCTTAGAGCAGTATTTGTTACAACATTAAATCCACTGATAAAGAATGTTTAATTAAAGACAGTGCACCAGTAAATATCTACTACATGTAGCATGTAAAATGCACGTAATATACCGCATTGTCTTTGAATGTTTTTTTTTAAAAGGACGATTAACATTTGTCATGTACACCTTTAGACACAATACATATACACTTCAAATGGAGAAGAACATTTGAGGTGCATTAAACCTTAAATTTATTCTTTTTTATGTAATATTGTCCCAGAAAATGTGTTCCATCTGTTACTGTCATGATCAATTATTGAACTACTAGAACCAACAGGTTCAACCCAGACCCTTTGTCCATTATTCAGTACAGCTATTGTGTCAGCACTAATGCACTCATGGTTTCCGTCGCCATAAAGCAGTGTCACTGCGTATTTTGTCCCATCAACCATTATTGCAACCACCAATGTTTTCTGGTACTTGACACAAAATGCAACAGTGAACAAGTACGTTCCACTGACGGGTGCCGTGAATTTTCCAGTATCGGTGCTGTAAGCATTTCCAGTATTAAACAGAACAGTGGGAAACACAATGGTCTGTCCATTAGCTACAGAAATATCATTATTCAGCCGAGCCTTGAACGCTACAGTTGGTGTTGCAATTCTTTCTAAAATGAGAAAATATAATATACAGGATGTTATTTCAAACTTTCATCAATTTAGTTAGACTAATAATCTAGTCTAAACCCGTAAGACCTTTTGTTGCCTGCCTAAGTTTTGATTTTGTTTTACATGTTCATACTGTAAATGTTTTATTCATTTTAAGCATTATGAGGCGTCTTTCGTATAAAACAATTAAATGGATTTTGATTAGACTTAAAATGAACAATTTCGATAATATTGTAATGTCATATACAGTGTATTCAAAGTTTCCTAAGATTTACGAAACAGGAATAGAGACATTGCCAATGTTATGAAATTGCCTCTAAAGTATTTGGTGGTCAGTTAGTCTATTTATCTAATCTTAAACACATGTTTGAGAGTTGATGGTGTACAATGATGATAAATTAAATTTTCATCCTGCCCTAAGGGACTTAAATGCACATTGCCACAAGTATTTAACATAACTAGCGGCATATCAATAACAAAACTATACGCAAGTAGAGTCTTGACATATCACCAAAGACGTGTAGTGTAGTGGATAAATCGGCGGCCGTCGAAACTTGGTATAACGAGTTCGAGTCCTGGCTGCGGAAGTTTTTTTTCATTTTTTTTTCAGGTTTTGCACCCATGTTAGTCTATTGATTATTCACGAAATGTACGGGTTTTTATTAGAAGTAAATGTTACATGAACTCATTATTCTGTCTATATAATTGGGGGTAAGTTTAAAGAAGAAAAGCCATGTAGATAAAGATTATTGCAGAAAAAATGTGCTAAAGCCTGTAAATGTGCAGAAATTGTAAAAACTGTAATGAAAGTTAATGAAGTTATAATGAAAAATAACAAGTACAATTGTCATGAAACAGCCCCCTCCCCCCTCCTCCCTCCCCCTCCCCCTCCCCAAAAAAGGGGAATATAAACAACATAACAAAACTTTAAAAAGTGCATTCCAGCTATACGTTGTCTTCCGGCGACAATGCATAATTGGTCCGAATTCAGACACCTTATCCTCTACGCCAAGGCGGCTTTTTTAATATGCACCGTTTTTTATCCATTATATCAATAAACGTATTAATCGCAATACTAGTTCTTACCCAAAACGTTGAAATGAGATTTTCCGATAATAGTAGCGTTATCGAATTGGATCTATAACATGCATTTAAAGAGGTGTTTAGGCAAGCAAACTACATACATTTGTGTATATATATCTTATACTGATATATTTTAGTAACAATAACTGTGATCGTGACCACCTCAAATGCTTCATTCCTACTAAAATTAGTGACTCGTCAACGGAAACCGCCTCTTTGACGCGGTCCGTGCATCCACCCTACTACATACCACAATCTAATATTCAACATCGTTGAAAAACGGGTTAAAAAAACTTTTCAGCATCTGCGGGCTGCTGAAGTAACATGTTTGCATTAAATTTTATTTTGGAAACAGTCCCCTAGATAAACAACTATGCGTGTTGCACAATAAAGAAATTGTAAAATATTACCTTTGAGACTTGCTTCCAGGCTTTCCAGTGTCTTTGCAGTTTCGTTTTCAAGAGCTGCAAATTTATCTTGAAAGTGATTGAATGACTTCGCTAACTTTGTTTCTAGTTTAGCCATTTTCCCTAGATCATCCTTAATGGTTTTCGTTTTTTCATCGAAGCTCATAAGGGTATCACTCACTTTTTCCTTCAGGTTTTCGATTGTATTGACAGATTTTGTCATTTCTGATTTCATTGTTTCCATTTGAAATTCCATACGAACCATCTTTTCCAACACTTTCTCTTCGAAATCATACTTTGAACAATGAGGTTCTTCTAACTGCTTACATTGAGAGAGGGTCAGAAAGAGAAACAAAGCTAACACTACTTTTTTCCACATTGTTTAATTGTCCTCTTTTTCTTGGAGTTTTTTTTTCAAGTTATACTGATACTTGCTTCGCTGAATCCCTTCGCTATACTGTGCAAAATATTTAGATGTAAGGTATAGCAAGGAATATTAAGCTGAGGGTTGTTCAATAGTAGTTCTGTGATATCATTTCAATTCAAACTAGACTTAACTTGAAATTATTTATATATATCTGGCTTCTGATATTGAATTATATACAAATGTAGACTGACAATTTTATGTCGATATAAATCTGATATTCATAGACATAGGCTGAAAATTCGATTGTATGTCGATAAAAAAATCTGATACATGTATTTGTAAATATAGGCTGACATTTTTATTTCGATATACAAGCTAACATCTCATACTATGAAGTTTTATTTTAATTGCAGCCTTTTCACTCTAGCTTGATTATTCACTCAAATAGACAACACCACTCACACATAAACTCAGGCGTTTGGACTCAGCTATGCACACAAACACCCTTGTCTTCTATTTTTGTTGCTCTATGTATGACATTGTACGTAACACTTAAAACCGGTTTGGCAGCTGAAGAGCAACGTGCACTATTGTTAATACAAAATTCCTGGTGAATATGTTTTATTTAGGAAATATACTTTACTTTTAAATAATATACCGGATCATATATCACGATTTGGAATTCATATGTGTAATAATTTATTCACGAAGGCCGAAGGTCGATTTTACTTTTCAATGATATACTGGATCATATATCACGATTTGGAGTTCAGGTGTATATTAATCTATTCACGAAGCCCGAAGGCCTGAGTAATTAATCACGAAGCCTCTAAACGCCGGTCACAATAATATACATTACATATTTTACAGTTGCTCTTACTACAGTTATTATTCGTGTTACTAGTATACAGGTTCAATATTTCAAATAAAGTTAGTATGATTCTTAAAAGACTCAAATTTCTATACTTTATATAAAGTTCGTGAGATTGTTCAAAGACAGTTTAAAACATTCCACAAATACTCTAGTAAGCAGGAGTGTTGGAATGCACAAAAACGGAGCTGATACCAATACTTGGGTATTCGCAACAGGTAGGGTGGCCGGTAACCAAAATAAATATGTTTTTTTGTTTCCAAAGCAAGCAAGCTACTAAAATAATACTTTTTTAGTTGGTAAGTTTTTCTACTAGACTGTTCTTAGCCTAGGGTTGACATCAGGTCGTTACACATCTACTTCTTTGGTTTAGATACAAATGTAATAAAGTTTGGAATGTGTGTACAGTTTTGCAGCCAGGTTACAAATTGTTCTTCGCTTACTTTTGTTATGACTTTTTGACCTACTTTCGGTGCCTTTTAGGTTTATGGTACTCAGGTGAGTGATATAGACCTTGGCTCATTTGTATAATTTAAGTAGACATTTAAGCTTATGTGTTAGTTTGATATTTTTGGGTTGTCTGTTTATTTTGGATTCGATAACTATATTGAAAACCCCTCGCTGTCGTTTGCAGCTGTTTTATATACAATCTGGAAAGTAAACATAAATTGAGAATAAATACCAAATTTCTTCTACTATTTATCATTTTGACATCTTATATTTTAAATTATGGCATTCCCTGATCATTAAAAACACATTAAATGTGAAGAACTTCGCTGTTTCTATTTATCTTAAACAGATTCGAAAAATTTAGCAACTGAAATGCGATAGAATGGTGTTTGCGCTAATTCTGCTAACTTTCAGATTTCTAGATAAAAGCTTCTTAAACTTACTAATGTTGGTTTAATTTAGCCATTAACGAAAGTCTTGAAACACATGCCGATCGTTCTTAAATAGTTAGAGATGCATTGATGCCCTGTATATTTTTTCGGTCATCGTGTCAAATGTCAGTCTGTCAAATTTCATATCGTCCAAAAAAAAAGAAAGACCAAAGAACCTAGGATGCCAGAAAGGTCCAGTGCAAGTCAATTGTGGTCAACAAGAGACCAGTAAACAATTCCGCTTCAGTAATCTGAATATCATGGTGGTATATCGTTCATTTTACTTCATACAAAATGTAACAAAATTTCTTTCAAAAGTTTCTTTATTCTTTGAGACATCTATTGATGAGTAATAAAGGGGAAAATAACGTTGTAATTTAAGTTACAAAAGGTTACAGTCAAATGCAATAAGAAAAGACAACTGAGATTGTGTTTAACTATTCAGAAGGAAACAGTTTTGACTTAACACCCTACTCAATTAATCTTCAAAGTGTTGTTTAGCGTGTTGTTTTATTTATCTTTTTAAATAGTCAAAATTAAGGTACAGTTGTGTAAGTTAAGATAAACAATGGTATATTGGACCTTATGCTTGTCAATACAGATCCTAACTGATTTGAAACTGATTCTATGGTTGATTTCCGCTTTTATGTACAATTTTGTAATGGGAGTCTAACATGTATAGGCTTCTTTAAATTAAGTTTGTACATTGTGCTTCTATATTATCACTGGAATAGTCACTCCAGCAACGTTCAATGCGGATGTATGCAACGTCAACATACATTGTTATTTATCGTTTAACCTTAACATAAGCTGGTACTTTCTCTTAAACTTATATTCTTATCTTTTTTTACACATTTTTATTTGACGCGCAAATGTCTACGTTCACGCCAGGGGTTTGTACGGTGCCCGTGAAGTGACATGTGATACATTTTTTTTATTTCGTAATTTCTAAATACATTTCGTAAAAACGAAATAAGATTTCGTAAAAACGAAATAAGATTTCGTAAAAACGAAATGTTATTTCATACTAAAACAAAACTCTCTACTTTCGTAAAAAACAAACTATTTCGTAATTACGAAATAAGATTTCGTTTTTACGAAATAAGATTTCGATTTACGAAATATATTTATTTCGTTTTTACAAAACGTTTAAAATTAAAAGGATAAAAAAAGTTATCATCCTTATGCAATGGAGAGTAAAAACACATCGGAAATAATATGCACTTGCTTGAACTTCCCATGCCGTTTGAAAAACTCAACTATCTTAAACAAGACTGCATTGGTGAATAATGATGCATACATCAGGAAAGATAACTGTATTCACAGAAATTGAACAAAATTCTGAGCGATTACTAGCATTTTCTCCCTTACAGCTGCGTTTGAATGCGAAAATTTTATTCGGTTTTGTGCGAAATAAACATAGCTGAAGACAGGGGGAAAAAGTAATTCTACTAATAAACAATGTGAATCAATTGCTTGATCCATCCGCTCAAGTGGGCCAGTACAGGGGTACTTGGGGTTACTTCAGTACTTACTGAATTGTTCGCCTCCGTGGTTGAGTGTTAACTCAATGTTACCTCTCATAGTTTGAGGGTCATGGGTTAGAGCTTAGCTACCGATCATGTCTTTTTATATGCGAAAGTTGGCAGTTTATTATCATGCTTATGGAATGAAGGAGATTAGTACTGGGATGGTTAGATAAACTGCCTACCTATTAAAATAACCAAGATACGGTTGGAACCTGAGGGCATTAAACTCCTACAACCACACTTACTGAATGACGAACAATGCAAACAATGACCAAACTTTACCTGGATTAACAGGTCGTTCTGCACGTAAACACAGGATCAGTTGCTCCAAGCAGAGTATTGGCTAACCATTTACTGTATGTAATATGTATGTATATCATAAAAACAAAATAGGACAATATAAAAAAAAGTATTCAGAGATGGCCTTTCAAAATAAAACTGCAAATCTCTTTGTTACTTTTCAACTTCGATCTGAGAGTAGAAATTTGCCGATAGATAGAGAAACAATTTGACAAGAAATATATGATACTATAACATCTAGTTATTGTGCTATATATTTCTACGTGCACGTTGTCTCTGTGCTTTAAATAGGTAAAACAAAAAGATACATTTGTATATTTATTTTAGTAGAGGGTTAATTACGCAATTATATTTTTGTCCCTTCTGATATGTGTTTCACAAAGAAAGAATCAAATATAGTATATACTTATCACGTGCACAGTTCTGTCATAAACAACAACAACAACAACAGCATGTTGTTTTATGTTTTATTTTATATCTATCCGTATTGGTGCCATGGGGAGGGAGACCTAATCAAACTTTTAATCTTTCATTCAATCATATGTGAAGAACGAACAAAAACTACCCATTCTAATGCTAGTAAATAACTGAACATTTGTTGTAAAAACTATACAATATTCGAAACAAGTTGTTGTTGTGATACATGTAAGGTATAAACTGTTTGTATTTGGTGCATCATCAGTTGTTGCTGAAGATAGATAACTGCTTCGTTACCAGGGCAGAATCAATTGTAATGAACCAAAAATAATAAAAGTAATTCATTTAACTTTAGAAAAAATCAAATTTACAAGTTGTCTATTTTGTAATGTCACTTTTTTTCTTTATAAAAATAATCATCGCTATTGACAGTTGTCACAAGCTGGACATATCAGTTACAAATGTAGTAAGGTGAACTGATCACAGACATTGCCGACGAAAACGAGGTACATGTACAAAGTCACGAGAAAAACACAAAACATCATAAAACGTTTATACAAAACAGCAAATAAGATATGAAAAAATAACAACTTAATCACCTAAAGCAAAAAATCAATAAGTAGTACAATCAAAAGAAGGCACTTCATTAATGGCACTATTTAGATAATACCAGAAACAGGCACATAGACTTTGTTTTACCTGGGGGAAGAAAACAAAATGTGATGTACACGCATCTACGGTAAGATATGAACAATTGTTCTCATTGTTGTGTATACAAACTTTTTACTAAAAATGTAAGAAGCACTCCCTGCCGACCATTGATCTGACGTCATCAATTTCAATAAACGAATAAAAATAAAACATTAATAATGAACTAATAAAAATCATTTCTGTCACATTGGAATCTACTTTCCTTAAATTTTACTAGTCCTAGATGCCAACGGGTTTCACTGCTGTTAAAGGAGTAAAATTGAAGCATCGTCACATCATTGAACTTCAACTTTTTTCACAAATATGACCCGGAAAGGCAAAAAAGACTACAACTTCTCACGAGCTTCACAATTACATGTAAATAGTAGCTGTTACCATGGTCACGTGTACTTTCAATTCAAATAAAACCTAAGCCTTATGAGTGTCTGGGTAGATGGTAAGAAAACATGGAAACATCGCAAACCTCTTTGCATCTCAGACTAATGAAACACATTTTATAACAGAGAAAATTAGTCATATAAGGCACACGGTTATAGTAATAACTAAAACGAAAACTTTTCCAAACTGAAGGAAAAATCAGATAATTGGTATTTCTACTTTCCATCATTTTTCTTTCCTTCAAACTTTGAACTTTTCAAATCTGGTGTTAAAGATTATTGTGTCATATACATTTTAACTCTTCAGACTAAAATTTAGTTTACAACATTAGTTTTGGACACATTAAACAGAAAATGCTGAACTAACTTTCACGAGAGCGCTCACCGACTGTATTCAAGAAATGAACTAGTTCACTCATAGAAACTGTTCATACTCGTTTTACTAGAGCCGTCCAGAAATCTTCAACTAATAACTAGTCAAACTAATTTGGCGAGATCCTCGGAAATATTGAGTATTTTGTGTACATTACCCGTCACAAGTTATACACATTATGAACGTCAAACTGTTTTGACTAACAAATCGTTTAGTTGCTTTTTTGTGCGAAAATGCGACATAGGCCCAGGTTGGTCGTTGACGGGCACAGGTGACCGCTGTTTCTTGATCACAGTCTCAATAGTATGTCCGATTAAAATGCTTCAAATGACTAAGACAGTGACTTTTTTCGAAAAGAAAACAAATAAAATAAATATACAGTATACTTTAAAAAAGAATGTTAAGGTAGCGCACCCCACCAACTAAGGGAAATGATGCGCTACCTTAACATTTTCATTGATTAAAAAAGAAACAGACAACGATGAAAATTAAACTGATCGTTTGTTAACAAGTTATTTTAATTTCTTTTGCATTCCACCGTCGTCGTCGTCATCTTCGTCGTCGGAGATGTTGAACTTTTCTGACAGTAATTCCGGCGGTGCAACCTCTTCAATCATTTTAAGGACTTCACGTGCAGTTGGCCTCTTCATGGGGTTGGCTAATGTGCATTTCCGCACAATTTCACGAAGCTATATTTAGAAACATAGATAAACATAAAGAAATATTCAGAGTTACATAGAAAATACTTACTTTTTAATTGAATACAATTATGCAACTTAGATTTAAAAAGCATTAAAATAAATAACGGTCAGTTACTCCTGTAAGACATAATTCTTGGTAACATAAGAGCTACGAGTAATTTTACATGAAAAGTGCTAATGGGACTTTGAAAATTACGCCTGAATTCACGCTTTCTGACAGACGCACCGGAACATTCCGTACCTGTCACAGAGTGCGTGCTGAAGGTACCGCTGCGTAATACCGTTAATTAGGAGCGAGAAAAGCTTTAGGTGTATACAACATGTATATATAATATACATACCACATTTAAAATTTTCTCTTCGTCATCTTCTACAACTTCTATGCCCTTTCCTTTCTCCCCGGTCGAAACAATGGCTGATTCCTCATACGGTGGCGGCTGGTCACTAGGTTCACTGTGATAACTGGGACTGCCGCTGGATGTAGACGCGAGAGGTGGCTTCTCAGATACGTAACCTTTGTTCGAGTATTCAACTGCAACAGGGATACAGTAAACAGTTAAAAGAAACTAAATGTAAAACGTAAGTTTTTATTTTTTCTAGTTTCCTACAGTTTAATGAAATTGATCAATCTTTTAAATTTAAGTTAATATTTGATATATACTAGTAATCTACATAAATGAGAAGTGGACCAATAATTTCTGGTAAAATAATAGCGTGTCTCAGCAAAACACTTTATGATAAAATATTTGGCCTTTATTCGTGAAAAGGGACTTTCATCGCAGAACATGTTTGCACTGCGGTCCCTTTTATAACGTTTGTTAAATATAAGGCCTATAATTTATTGGGATTTCATGAAAACTCAGCATGCCTCCAACTATACACGGTTGCGGAAAGTTTAACGTAAATCGTAAAATATATGGTAATAACTAAAAAGGTTAGGAAATCCCTTTGATCGGTGTACTGGCAAAATTGATTTCATTGTTCGCGTGGCAACCGGCGAGGTATGCGTTTGCTTTCTCTGCCTACACAGACGTGCGGTCTGACGAGACACGTACACCCAACACGCCCGGTACACGCGGGCTTTAGGTACAGGATACGAGACAGACTTTATTCTGAATCGATAAAAACTACTGAATGACTGAAATTACAAGGGCAGTTTCGAGAAAGCAACCGAATGTGTATGCCGCTAAGGTCAAACGTATTCACTTAGTAAATGCGTATGAGAAGTAAGGGCAGGTAATTCCCAACATGTAGTCGACTCCCGAGTGATTGATATAATGAAGCTAAGCATATTTTGGTCATATTTGTCGGGGAAAATCTAACTTCTTATTATTTCTTAATTCATTTCTATAATTATTTCACCGTAAGACAGAGTAACGGAAATCTTTTCAATATACTCTTGAATTTTTAAGTCGATCAATAAGAACTTTTAGAAATTATCTGCTGTTAAATGATGGCATGACTGAAACTAGAACGGCTTTATACGGTCAGAAAAAACCTTGCACTGACCGATGGTGCAGAAGAAATTTTCGCTAGTTCCAGTTTTCGATGGGACCAAATGTTATACTGTTGTACCGAAAATAAAAAAAAACTTTTCTCAGTCCTATTAAAAGGCTATTTAAAAGGTAATGCAGTCGCCACTCTGTCACCAACCCGAAATATTAGTGTTTCAAGAGAAAACGCACTTGCCTTCAAACTTTCTTATCACCCCTCAAATGATTCCCGCATTTTGATAAAACAAAAAGTTTCGGATTTCAAGCAATAAAGCAAGCTTCGCTGACAATTAATACAAGATTTATACGACAAGGGCGCCATTAAATTCAAGTTGTTTATAGAGAAACTATAAGCCGAACTATAGAATTACTGTATGTAGATAAATATGTAGTCAGTTGTGTTTCTGTGTTTATTTGAAGCTACAAGATGCTAGCACGTGCATTACTCACTCCGACTATTTAAAGCTATCCCCTTCTGTATCCCGAATGTGTTTGTATGTAAAGAAATGCCAACAGATTATCGCCAGGTTTTGGAACGGGAATTGTCATTGAATTGATAGTTGGTTGTTCAACAAATATGGTTATACAGCTGGGGTGAATATCCAAAAAAAGTAACTAAACGGTAGAATCACCCGTTCACACATGATAAAAGTAATAAAATATACATTAAACACAAAGATTGTGAACAGAATATGTTTCTTGTCGGTAAGCTGTAGATAAGAACATGATGCGTTATTTTTTTAATGTCTGCAAAAGTCGTGAGGGGAGGTAACTCCAATTTTGATGTGGATGCACCTGGAGGAGTTCTGCAGTTTTGTCAGCGAAGAAATTTGAGATAATTTGCGACCATTGAGGTAAGTGCAAGGAAATGCGTACTTGAGTAAGCTGCTCGTGTCCTTCGTCTTTTTAGATGACTTAACAGTTTTCTATCCAATACTAATACATGAAGGGGACAAGATAGCTTTAGATATATTACTGTGCTGCTAGTTAGGTATTTAACAAACTGAAGAGATAAGCGTAATACATGTACCGATATTTTAAAATGCGGGTCGATTAAACTTTAAACGAACTTTCACGCAACGTCCTGAACAATGTTTTGAAAAAGATGACGTCATGACCGATTATCCTACATTACAACATCGTGTTACGTGGGCATTTTTCCTTAATACGTAAAATGTTGAAGAGTTGTCGAAACAATAAGTTGTCGAAACAACTTATTTCGAGTTTGTCAAAACAACATGTTAACACCATTCAAAAGACAATGTAACAAGCACATGAATTTGTGAAAAAGGAACCGAAGCATCTTATTACCGGTATAATATCTTAAAAGTTTTCTGCTTTTCTGCTGTTTTTTTTAAGCAGAATAATTAATTAATAGAATTACTGCGTTAATTGCTAAAAGTGGTCTTTAACTGAAATTTATAAAATGGAAATGAAAGTCTTGTCCACTATGACAGATAGCAAAAAAATAACTTTATAAGAGTTCGAACAGTTATTATTATTATTACATGTAGGCTAT